>JAHDVE020003983.1:90000-304572 GCA_022606495.2 Halesus radiatus
TCAATTTAGCAATTTTTTCAGAAAAAAAAACAAATATAAAGTCATAAAATAATTTAGAAGGAGACATGTTTATTAGAGATAATCAATGATCTTACTTTGAAGGAAGTTTGGTTTGCCTATTTCTAATGTCACTAGATAGGTAATTGAATAGCTTAATAGCATTGTACTTAAAATTTCTTTATCCATAAGAGGTTTTACAATTTGGATATTAAAAGATTTTTTATGTGATTATCTTAGGGCTCTAGTGTTTATTTTTTCTTCAAACATATGGGTATGTTTAAATTGATGCAGTAGGATATTTTTGAAATATATTTTTTTTAAGTTGTGTACATTTAGTTTATTAAAAATAAAATCATTACTGGTCCTTATCTTTCCTAAAGGCACCAAGCAAGTATTTGTGGCACTACCCCAACTGATGATACCATATTCGAGAGATGATTGTGCAAAACCACAGTACTGTCGTCTCAGTTATTTTATATTCAGTACATATCTAACATTTTTAAAGAAATAGTCGAGTTTCCTCAGTTTTGTCGTTAGGTTTGTAACATGTACATTCTATTTAAGAAGATCTATGTGAATATTAAGATATTTTATATGTTCAACTCTGTTTATAGAGGGGCAAGTACATGAGTTTAACAATTGGTTACAGTTGTGCAGTTTAAGGCTGTGATGTAATGGTAATAGCTTATTTGATATTTTAAAAGTAAAAAATTAATTTTTATCTGTTTTCAGAGTTAATATGTGTGCAAAAAGCCATATTAATCATCCTACATGTATAGCAATGTTAAAAACTAAGATGTTTTAATTTAATGAGTTAATTATCACCCACCTGCATCAAGATTTTCGACATATTATTCAATCCATCCTTAAAATCTTAGATTCACAACCTCGGGCAATTCGAGGACTTCCTGCAGCGGAAAAAATACAAAATTATATAACACTCTCCAAATTTCACTCCTCATAGGAAAATCAATCGTCCGATTGAAAGTCAAACTACTTAAACAGTAGCACAAAAATTTGTTCAAACTGCTGCATAAATCTCGAGTTGGCTCAAGTCTTCAAATACCTTCCTACAAAAAAAAACAGGTCTTTCAATATTTTAACCTTTAATTTAAAATTTTCGGGTCATTTAGCCCGGCTGTAAAAACTTTCGTTTCGGTCCAACAATTTCTTAAATCGAACTCATTGTTAACCCTATCAGACCCGAATTAAAATTGGCAGCGATTTAACATATTTATTTGATGGAGACGAAAATTTTGTTGTATTTAAAGAAAATATATTTTTAAATTTTTATAAGTTTTTGCTACGTTCATTTTAAAGAACACTAAATCTCAATGAGAGTGTTTCACTTATTGTGATAGATTATACAGCGTATACAAAAAAAAATCTTCATAATTTTCAATAACATTATTATTACAATTTATTTTTTATAACTTATTGAAGTTTTTAAACCTTATTGTAATATTTAATCATTGAAGAAGATAATATTAGCACATCCCAAATAAACCACGAAACCGAAAATCGGGTAGGTATATCCGAGACTCTATTCCGATTGCAATTGTGTTTGGGTAGAACTTTGCGATCATCATAAGGATAGCTGCCAATAATATGGGATTTAGAAATGGAGGATAATATTAACAAGTCTTGAACTTGAAGTATGATATCGGTGTAGATGCCGTAAATTGAACTAGTCTCATTAGCTAAGTTGGTTAACCGGTTACCCCGGATAGGTAGAGGTCCTGGGTTCGAGTCCCAGGTGCGACTGAAATCTTTTTATTTTCTCTTGTTTTTTCGGTTTCGTGTTTCATTTGGGATGTGTTAATATTATATTTTTCAAAGACATTATTATTTGTTTCTTAAGTAAGCAAATAAATTAAACAATCAACACTTACGTTAAAAAAAAACAGTTGAAAATATAATATGCAGTGCGTAAATCGATGTTAACTACAAACACCACTTGTCTAAATAGAAACATGGCTACCGCCTGAACGAGTAGCTTGAATCAAAAGAAGAAAATAATACCTCGTAAAGATAGTGTACGAGTATGCCAGCAAATGGAAAACGAAAGCCGCCAACTATTTTAGCTCTTTTTTTATATGAATACCGCACAAGAGTCCCAACTGCTCCCAGCGGTCTGGAGCCAGTGAGACTATGGCATTCCCAATTGGGGAATGTTGTGAAGCAGAAGGTGTTGGGTAGGGAAAGGAGAAGGGGAAGACGAAGGTGTTACATCACCAAACACGGCTCAAAACCATTTCAAGCAACGTTTCAATTCTGAATTGGTAGTATTTCACCAGGGCGATACTGAGAGTATCTTTCACTCTGCTCTAAAATAAAAACTTTGTATTTTTAAATATTCTGAGGATCCGACAGGGTTAAGCAGGCAATTCATAAAATACACATTGAACGTAATATGTCCAAGTAGAAACGGAAATAAAATGAGATAAACGGGGGACGTTAATTTTAATTCGACATTTTACATTTACATTTTGATTTATTCCTTTAGTTGCGATGTCTGCCGGATTAAATGTAGTTAATGGGTGCAATTTAGATCGAGATAAAGAGATCTTGGGAATATTGAATAAATTTTATACTGTCATAGTACCCAAGTAATGCGTTTAGGTGCTGCGTTCATTTTGTAAGTATTTCAATGGCCGGAGACACTGCTACGGACTAGTATTAATGATTTATTTAGGAATACGGATATTAAACTTATGCTTGAATACAAGTCCAGGAAAATATTGACGGAATGCTTTGCAAACATAGATTATAGGAATATGGGCATGGAAGCATGCCAACTGTTGCCGAGCTTCGATCAAACTGTACGAACTATCAAAGAGGTGATGCCAAGGAATGTGCGTTTGGTGTGTAGGTAGAAATAAAGGCCGAGCGCCGCTGTGCGTACACGCGATCTCAGTAGTACGGGTTAACAATATATGGTAGACTTTTGTGAGCGATTACATTGAAACGATGATTTAGGGCATCTCCCTTGTTTCTATTATCTACGGTGGCACTACATTGCTTTGAAACCTAAGTACTTTGTCCGGGTTTTACCGGGTTGCAACCTGCTGGTTGAAAAATGTCTTTAAATTTGTATAATACTCATATAATAGATATATAATTGTTATATAATAATAATAATAATAATTCGATGATTTGTATAGCGCCGTTTTTGTGAAAAATCACTTCAAGGGCGCTCTACAAATATACTTCCTATTCTTTAACTAATATTGTACATACAGATACAGAAAAACATACTTAGATGACAGGTCGCTTCAGATGAACCCAGTTTTATTAGAAAATTTCAGTACAGAGATGAAAGTTTTACAGTTGCTATTTTATCCTCATTTTCTATTGATGTTACATCTATTAGAATATTGGTGGCACAAGAAGAGTTGGTATTTATTGAAATATTTATAATTTTTAGGACTGGACCTCAAAAAGCGTAAGAAGCTTTGAATAGATATTAACATTTTTTATTTATTTTAGTTACATTATAGTTATATAATAGTTATATATTAGTTTCATAATAGTTATGATATAGTTATAAAATATGTAGTTATATAATAGTTAAATAATATGTTATTATATGATATGTAGTTACATAATATGTAGTTATATAATATGTGGTTATATAATAGTTAAATAATATGTAATTATATAATAAGTAGTCACATAATATGTAGTTATATAATATGTGGTTATATAATAGTTAAATAATATGTAATTATATAATAAGTAGTCACATAATATGTAGTTATATAATATGTGGTTATATAATAGTTAAATAATATGTAATTATATAATAAGTAGTCACATAATATGTAGTTGTATAATATGTGGTTATATAATAGTTAAATAATATGTAATTATATAATAAGTAGTCACATAATATGTAGTTATATAATATGTGGTTATATAATAGTTAAATAATATGTAATTATATAATAAGTAGTCACATAATATGTAGTTATATAATATGTGGTTATATAATAGTTAAATAATATGTAATTATATAATAAGTAGTCACATAATATGTAGTTATATAATATGTGGTTATATAATAGTTAAATAATATGTAGTTATATCATATGTAGTTATATAATAGTTATGTAATACGTAGTTATCTAATGGTTATATAATATGTAGTTATATAATAGTCATATAATATTGTAGGTACATAATTTCCAGAGGTTCGTTTATCCTTATTTATCACGATAAATAAGTTTTTTTTTGTTTACTTCGTCTGTACAAATCTTTGTCTGTACAAAGATGGAGGTAAAAGTACGAAAGCCGAGAAAAGAGAGACTGAACCCCCAATGGACCAAGTGCACTTTATCAGAACAATGGATTCTCGGACCAATAAAAACGGTGGACTTTGACGGTGAATATTAAAAATCCCGTTTCAGAAAAACTACAACGCAATAATGCATTGTAATTGAATGGTGATATTGTTTATTTTGAATACATTTCCTACTAGCCGTTACCGTAAAATATCAAGGAAAATACAGCTTGCCAAAAAAATGAGAAGGTATTTATAATGAAGTGGAACTAGAATTTGTCATAACTACGGTACCGCCAAGTTAGATACTCACTTTCCCTTTAAAATTTGTTCCGCACATTAAAAAAAAATCGAGTAAAGCGGTTCTTTTTAAGAAACAAGGCGACACAACTTAACTTGCTTTTTAAATTTATCTAACATCTTTATTAGCACATTGTTATTTCGGTTCGTAAATTTCAGAAATACAAAATAATCACTATTTAGTGCAACTATCTATTAAATTGTCTTAAAATACGACATAGAATCATTTCCTTTTGGATGGTACCACTAATTTCTAAGCACTGTTTAGTTAAAATAAAATAAAATATGCTCTTGGAAAATTGCGTTTTTTTAACAGATTCGTTTTCCTACGAACCATCTTGGTGTTACCATTTAAAATATTTTAAAAAGTTTTACTGTAAAAAGTCAGACTGTAACTTGACTTGTATTTATTATTTAAATTAGTGTATAGTAGAAGAAGAATAGAAACCAGAACATCAAGTTTATGGTAGTACTGTTGAAATTATCAAATGTGTAACAATAAATATTAGTACTCCCTCCCTAAACACGAGAATTTCTCAATTAGGGAGGTATTAAATTTGAAAAAGGGAAACTAAAAGGATTCTTTAAATAAATAAAAATAAAAATTAGTACTTAAATACACGTTTGTTATCACCACGTAAGCAATGTTCCTAATTATGTCTAATAAATATCTGAAAAAAAAAATAGATCGACATTTAAAAATGGTTAACAGAAGTAAGTCACGTGAAATATGTCATAGGTACCTACTTACGAAATCGCTTGTCTGGATTAAAATACATAATTATTTGAAAATTATTTTAAATTTCACAAGCTAAGGAAGACAGACTAACGGAAGGCTAGCGATCAGAGGTATCACGAGTATGTCCGTAGTTCTAGAGGAAAGACGTCCAGATGGCTTTTTCAAATAATACTGGGGACACAAAATGCAGAGGCTATGCGAGGAGAGACTGCGCCTGCAATGGACCAAAGCCACTGAAGTGGTGCAGTTTAGGGATGACTGAAAGCCTCTTCTTACAGTAAGGGGAGATTGCAAAGTATGCAGTTACAGTATTAAACTAAGTCCGTAAAAGTAGCAATATTATTCGTTAGTTTTATAACCGAGTTTTGTGTGTGAACTCTTTGAAAGATCGCATCCAGTAGGAGTGCATATATTTTTTTTACAACGAGAGAAAATAAGCCAAGTAAACCATACAAACCCCGAACTTATTCCAAAGACATGTTCTCGTATATTATGTAGGTGGTACTTGGTAACTCATACACATTTCCTTTACATTGCACAAAAACTATTATTATAATATTCATTTTTTTAAATAAAATCAGTTTTACATCCTTCAGAACTGATATTTAAAGAATTTACAGTGTGAACATTAAATCCTCTGTTCCTGTACCACGCTACTTTACGAATGATTATCGAATCGATTAGAATATGTAAAATAACTTATGGTCAACAAAGCTACAAATACATAGGAAAATTTTTTTTTAATAAATTACCAGAAAACATAAGATTCATTAAAAAACTTTATAGAATTTAAAGCACAACTAAAAAAGAACAGGACGTAATAATAAAAATATCAAAAAAATAAGACTAAAATTATTTAAAAAAAATTAGTTTCGTCAATAGGTTGATAATATTTTATTGGCGTCATTATTAATAAATTAATTATAATTACTTAGTTTACACCACTATTTTTAATATGTAAATATCAATTCGTAGTCATATATAAATATTTCTTTTGTTAATAATAAATTTGATTGTAAAATTAACAAAAGTTACTATATTATTAATATTGAATTTATGCATATTTATTTTATATATTAATGTTTCTTATTTATATCAAATTCATTATTTTAATTCACGTAATTACCGTGCTTCGTTCACATTCATACATCGTTTCATACATTCTCTTCTATTATTGCGACTTCTGAATTAAGAATAAATGTGAATGAAGCAAGAAGCATTGTTTGGCGGTCAGTCTTCTCTGCCTACCCCTGCGAGGAAACGGCGTGATGGTTAGTTCGTTAGTTAGTAAGTTAGTTAATTACCTACTTTCATCACTTACGGTAAATTTTGTTTATGTTTGTACTTTGTTTAATCTTACATTTTTATTATTTTGGGAAGTATGTTTACGAGAGATGGAAAGACTGATAGGGATATTGAAAGAAGGGTGAATGCAGGAAACTCCATTAACGGAGGACTGAACGTGGTTGGCACAAACAAAAAGTTATCCAAGGAGTGCTGATACCAAACCTGATGTATGACAGTGAGGCATGGAACTGGCAGAGGAAAGATGAAAATAGACTAAATGCTGTAGAAATGAGATCTCTGAGACGAACGTGTGGTAAAACCATGTATGATCGAGTGAAAAATGTTGAGATTCGTTAAGAATGCAAGTCTGATGTAAGCGTAGTGAGCAAGATTAAGAAAGGGACGCTTAGATGGTTTGGGCATGTAGAGCGAATGAACGAAGAGAGGAGTGTAAGGAGAATATATGACGCGAATGTGAATGGAAGAAGAAGCCGGGGACGCCCGATAAAGACATGGCACGATCACGTGAATCAAATACTCGAGTCGGGCCATGTCAGAAGTCGGAAAAACAGAAGAGAATGTATGAGGCGTTTTATGAATGTGAATGAAGCAAGAAGTGTATGCCAAAATCGAGTAGTTTGGAGGTCCGTCCTCTCTGCCTACCCCTGAGGTGAAACAGCGTGATGGTTAGTTAGTTAGTTATATTTTTATAATTTGTATATAATAATTGTTATTACTTTTTAGTATACTGTTTATCATAATAAAGGAAGCATTGCTTCTGAAATATGTGGAAAAAAACATATAAATAAAGTACTTCTTATTAATTATATGACAGAAATATTATTACAATGTATTAATTATTATAATTTTTTTAATAAATTATTACATAATTAATGAATAAAACACCGAAAAAAATTAAACCATTCCTGCCACTGCATTACAAAGCAATGTGTCCTAAACCGGCCTCTCATTCCGTGAATCTGGATACTCTCGCTAAGTCACCAAACTTAAATCAAATCACTAGAGGAGACCTATGGCAGATGTGTTGGATATTTAATAAATGATTCTCAATGCGGCAGTACATTC
Source organism: Halesus radiatus (assembly GCA_022606495.2). Lineage (NCBI taxonomy): Eukaryota > Metazoa > Arthropoda > Insecta > Trichoptera > Limnephilidae > Halesus > Halesus radiatus. Next base: position 97,695 of record JAHDVE020003983.1, read on the forward strand.
TTCGCCTCCCCAGATTGAAAATGAATGAACGAAAATAATGTTCTGTCTTTATTTAAAAAATAGCCCCATTTTAAAATGCTTTAATACCTTCACATAATTTCAAGAGCTTAGCAATCCGTATATTTAAAAGAGTTTAAAAAAACTTGTAAACGAATTTATTTACTTAATTCACGTTAATTCCTCTCAGAAGTACATTATTTTTAAATGTTTTCTTTTAGAACATTTAAATATTCGGAAAGCCTTTATACAAACACTCGCCCTACAAAAGAGAATAAATTATGAGTCGGATTAAAAAATATCTTGGAATTTTCCAGGCCCAAGGATTCAACGAGGAACTACTGAGCAAGAACCTTTACGGTTAAAGTACCCGAATATACAGATGAATAAAACCTTAGCTTTATTCACAGAGTGATCAGAAAGGCTTAAAGACAAAATCCATATAAAAAAACACATTTTAAACAAAGCAGGTAGGCTATGAACCATTATTAGTATTCCACCGCGCGCCCTAAGTGTTATCAACATCATTCAACACTATTGAAGATCGCATCTACGCATTGTGGCGACGCGCCTTTGTTTCTTCCTACACACCACACGCACATTAATTGTATAGCCCCTTTGATCCTCTATTACTTATATTGTTATATTTTTATTTTATTGAATACTGTATAATATCTCCAACTGCTCCCAGCCGTCTGGAGCCAGTGAGACTATGGGAACTCCAATTGGGGTATGTCATGAGGTCGAAGGTAGTGCGATAGGAAAGCGGAAGGTGGAAAAGTACCTGGCTATGCAGATCTAGTCACCAAACACGACTAAAGCCATTTCAAGCAACATTTTAATTCTGAATACTCTATAGAAGCACGAGTAAATCTGACTTCCAGGAAACTGGGCGTCTTGTTAATACAAGAATGTCAATACATTCTTCAATAGTGATTAACTGCTAATCCTATACAAATCTAAAGTACGTTTAACAATTTAAATTGGAAGTCACCTCTGGGCTGGAGCTCCCAAATACTTTATGAACTTGCTTGATTCTGTACAAAGGAGGGCGGTTCGTCTGATTGACAATTTTTTGGTAAAAGACCGACTGCCATCTCTGATGCACAGACGCAATGTAGGTATGCTTAGCCTGTTCTACATATATTTCAATGTAGGCTGCTCGAAGGAGCTAGCAGCGTTGATCCTCTCCGCGCCGGTGCACGTGTGTGAATCTCGACGGACACGATCGAAACATCCGTTCACGGTCGATGACGTCTTCATGAGAACGGGTCGTTTCGCCGAATCGTTTTTGTGTAAATCCTCTCGTATGTGGAACAAGCTACCGGCATCTGTCTTTCCTCGAAAATTTAATCTGGGCCTTTTCAAAGCCCGCATTAACAAATCCCTCCCTACAGTCGGGTAGCGATACAGTTACTCTATACGCGCTTTGTACACACAGGGCCGCTCTTTGAGGTATCACATAAAAAAAATAATAATAAAAAAAGCAATGTTTTGATTCAGAATTGTGGTATTTTACAAGAGTATCGACAACGCTGAAACGTACCCCAAATAGACATTACTTAAATTTTGATTTTAATTACAATTATATACGAGATAATTAAAAAAAATAACTGCTGATGCCAATATTCACACCTTTGGATCCTTGACAGATTGCGGATATTTTTTCCTTTATTTCACAGAATTTTCAAAGTCGCACAACACATTTCTTGAAATAAGGAAATAAGCCTCAAAGTCAGGTACGACAATATTCAAATGCTTTTATTTGGCTTTATTCCAACGCACTGCATGGCAGGCGAAGTTAAGCCGCAAAAAGCCGCGTTCAAGGAGAATCAGATTGGTACTTAAATTGACGCCGTTTGACTGTTCGAAGCATCTTATTATGCTCCTTTACCGCGAGGCACAAAGGAACAAACCACATACAGCAGGTGGGAGTAAAATTATCACATATTGTCTACGTTGGTTTCAAATAGTTGTCCTCTGGTTTTAAATAGATATTTTTTTTAATAAAACTGCGTTAAAAAATATAAAACAGGAAATAACTAGAACCCTCATAATGAGGCAGCCTGTTTTCTTCACATAAAAAAAAATATCTTGTAGATTAGATAAAGGTCTATTCATATCTACCAGCACCGCGCAGTGCAGAACAGTACAGTATAGAAACGACAATATTAAATCGCCGTTAGCCCCCAAATAATTGTAAAAGTTGCTTCTAGATCGCGAAAAATCATTTCTTTTAATGACCTATATTTCATAATGTAAAACAAATGACAAAATTAGTTGCCTGCATTATCTATGAACACATTCATATTACAGTGTAGGTAAGTATAACGTATACGCACGGGCTAGGACCGATAGAGATTGGCGGCTAGAATATTTTGACTTGCTGGTGACGTTCGCGCCCGCGCGTTAGCACCGCCATCTTCGTCAGTTGATTTGCAGATATTCGTAAAAAAGAGAAGATGAATAACGATAAAGTAATTGATTTGGTCAGGGAATTTAAGTTATAAACAATAATAAATTCGGGAATAGAAAAATAAAACCCCTAAACATGTTCTGGCGGACGCTGACGCTCAGTTGACAGTTCAGTTGATAGCTGTTTTCGTGTCTGCGCTACACGGTGTAATGTACAGTTCTGTTCTGTGCGGTACTAGTAGTTTCAAATAGACCTTAAACGGTATGTTTTTTCGTATCACTCTAATGTAGGTACCAATTTACTTATAAATCACGAGGTGATTGTTTTTCAGGTACTTTTTCTGCTTATAAGGAATTATTTTGTAGTTTAAGGATTACGAAAAAAACTTAAATAAATAAATAAATAAAAATATATATATTTTTTTTATATACTCGTATATCACAGCGTTGCCAGAATTACGGGCTTCTCAAAAATTAAAAAAATATTTTCATATTCCGAAAATAGCCTTGGATGCTCTAGATTGGCGTAGATCATATTAAAAGCTTTTTACATATAGAAATAAAAAAACGATATTCTTAAAAACCTTTTCCTTTGTGGATCCTTGAAAGCAACGATGTATTTAAAGTGTTGGCAAGATACGTGAAAGTGCGATATCCGGGGGTGGGATGAAAATAATATTATTTTATTAATGGTTTTAGAGTGCGACTGTGAAACGGGTTGGATTTCAATAATTTCATATATTTTAAATACATTTATTATAACGGCAATTTTTTTTCCAACATTTCAATTTCAATGCTTCCGAAAAGATTTTTTTACCAATCGAAGACGTGATCCTTGTTGACTTTTTGAAAAAAATAAAAACACGGGGTTTACAGCAACTGTCATGGAAATCAGCTGTCCGATCAAGGAAAGATATAGTACAATTATCGTTTTAAATGTAGATATAAATGGTTGTGAAGACAGAGAATAAAAAAACATTAATTTTTAATTTTGTTAAAACATTGGCACAAACTAGAATCGTTAAGGTCGCGTAAGTTTAAATATCACTTTGCCAAATATCAAAACCTGACCTGGTGTTGTTATTTCAACAAAAAATATTCAGTTAATAGTTATACAAAATAAATAAATACCATTACGATATGAGTGTTTTTTTTTTATATTGACGTCATTACTTAAAAATATAAATTTATTTAAATTATGTAAAAAAAACTTTAAATATTCCCAAGTTAGGAATAACCTGACAATATTTGAAAATCTCCTGCTACCATAACAGTAAGTGTAAGATGTTGCTTGTATCGTGATGGAGGACTTAGCCAGCCGAGGAATTGAACTCACGACGCCTGGGTGGGACCCAGACGTGAAGCCAATTCGGCTACTGACCAGTCAGTGTATTGTGGCACATAAGTTTTCCAAAAAATAGACTTTTTTATGTGAGTACCGCACAAAAGTCCTAGCTGCCATCAATCATCTGGAGCCAGTGAGATTATGGCATCCCGAATTGGGGTATGTTGTGAGACTAAAGGTAATAGGGAAGGAAAGGAGGTTCGGAAGAAGGAGATGGGAAAGTATCTGGACATTTAGATCCGGTTACCAAACACGCCAAAAGCCATTGCAAGCACCGTTTCGATTCTGAATCGTGGTATTTTACCAGAACGATACTGAAAGTTTCTATAACTCAAAGATGTGCCGCAAATATGCTATTTATTATTTTTAATCAATAATTTGTAAAATAAAACAAATTATTCAAATAAAATTGCCTTGCGCACTCCAGGATTTGTTCCCGTAACCTACGATTCGTAGCCGAGGGTCGTAACCACTCAACCACGAAGGCTGTCATATTTCCGAATGCTCAGTAGACAAATATGTTCACATTATTTTTTAAAGACAACTACAAATGCGCACAAGTGGCTCAAACGGAAATTACATACTCGTATGTATACTTTCTTGAAAGTAACAATTTACGATGCAGAAAAATTAACAATACAAAATTTTTAACCGAAAAAAAAGAAGTTACGTCCTCTGTATCCGAATCACCCGATTGTAGCTTTTACATTTTCGTCCTAATCATTGATTATTTATGTAGCAACCCTTGCCTAAATAAATCAGTTCACAGGATGTCTTGCTTATTGCCGGGCGAGGTGCCAGCTACCCTTTTTTCCCGAAGGCAGTGGCATTAAATTGGAAGGCTTTAGGGGAGGTAATCTATCGCCTGCTAAATGAACACTTACATTAGTTGTTCGATTAAGTAAGTAGCGTATGAATTATTCCGTTTTACAAAGGGTTGTGTATATTAAGGGAAGGATCTGTGTTTGTTTTTTATTTATGTTTGTATTGGGGAGAGATTTCGGTAAATTTCTTGATAGACACGCGAAAGTAGGTTTCCAAGCGCGTTCCTGAAAAAGAGTGTTTATCTTGAAGAACGGACTGTTTCGTAAACAATTTTGTTTTGAGTTTAAGACTGCACTATTATACCCAACCCACAGAATGATCTTTTCTACATCAAAAGGTATGCGAAATATTAAGTAGACATCCAAATTATCGAGTTTTTTTTATTATAAAACAAAGGTGGTTCAGAATTTCGATTTAATCACAATATGCGGTCAAATAAAAATAATTACAAAACTGTATAAATTTTCTCTAGCTGCTTTGCATATACAAACAAAAATATGTATATAAAAAGGCAGAAAAAACGTTTTGCTTTTTTTTAAATGTGAGTAACGAACGAGATTATTAACTATCATATTATGGAATCGCCAATTGGGATATTTTGTTGAGCAAAATATTGTGGGGAGTGGAAGGAGACAGTGAAAAGGATGATGGGGAAGTACCTGGCTTTTCAGATCTGGTCACCAAATACGGCTAAAGCCATTTCAAGCAAAGTTTCGATTCTGAATGGTGGTCTTTCTCCAGGGCGGTACTGAAAGTATTGACAGCTCTGGAACGTGCCGCAAATATATGATGTACTATTTCGTTTGAATAAATTACGAGATAACACAAATTAATGAAATAAAAATTTACTTTAAAATATTTAAAAATTGCGCAAGTCGCGTTTGAACCCGCGACCTCCGCATTCGTAATCGAGGATTGAAACCACTCAACCACGGAGCTCGAAAATTAAAATAACAGAATTGTGTTCTCACGTCGAATTTTAATTGCCAACACACAGATGGCGCTTTGGGTTCGGAAAAATTTTACCTATAAAAAAAACCTATTGTACATGTATGTAAAAAACAAACAAAATAACACCACGAACTAAAAAAAACGTAACTAGGTGTTAGTTTTATCAAATTTCGGACCAAAAATGTATCTTTAGCAATATAATTATAATTATATGCATTTGATATAATTAATATAAATAACACATTATTTTTACATATTTTGTGCAGATAAAATGATTGATTTATTTATATACCCATCAGCAAGCGGCGTACACTATATACGGGCTATAAAGTTGTGGCTATCCTAAGAAAATCGAATCTCCAAAAGAAATTAACAGAATATCAAATAGAATAACAAATTTCCCATCAAAATGATTTTTTTCCGTGAATTTGGTAAGAAACTTGTACGTTAAATTATTCAATTGACTATAACAATCACTTACTGCGCTAACATCACCCTTTTTTTAATATTCTTATAATATACATGCAATTTCAATGCATACTTAATGCCAGAACTTGAAAAACTGAACACAGCCTATCCTTGGTCATAGAGTAATGCACGCCACTGGTACCAGTTAAAGTAATGATATTAAAGATATCCCGAAAAACTAAAATATACTTCAATTAATATGGAGTATATATAATTGTAGCTATAATCCGAACATGTTGTATTATAGTTATCTATGCTAAGAATGTTTTAATCAAACATTTGAAAAGTTAAAAAAAAAACAAAGAAACTTTAATTTAACCACGCAAGCGCGAACCAGAATGAAATTATTAATTTTCCTAAATTTAAAACTGCCTTTGGACAAAAGCATTACAAATATCTCTCCAATAACCTACATAATTCACTTCCACCGACGATAAATAAAATTTAAATGCAAATGATTTTAAAAATCAAATGATAATCTGGCTGAAAGAAATCAAAGAAGAGGAGTTATCCAGCATCTTGAAAAAAACTTCGTAGGAATTTAAAAATAATCTGTTTTTAAATAAAACCTAGTCCGCACAAGATCTCCTAGTGAGGAGGACTATGAAAAATATTACAAATTGCTTTGTAAAATTTAATAAACTAAATAAAAAAATATGCATTGAAACTAAATAAAATAAAATAAAAAAATAACTGCTAACAGTTCGTATCTATAACCTAATCAATGCACGTTCCACGTAATCAGATTCAACTGTCAACGTGATTTCCATAGTTGAATAAAAACGACTTTTGATTCGAATAAATTTGCAGTAACAAGATCAGCATAAAACTGAATTTCCATTTAGTATCGCTGATTTCAAATCATTCCAAATAATTATTTGCGGTTGATATTTTAAAATTATATTTATCACGTACCTACCTTTGTACCGAATATTAAAACGGTGCGTTTCAATAAATTTACTTTGTTAATGAATTCCATGGAAAATTCAAACAAGGGACCAGCGAACAACATTTCCCACTCAAAATTGCTAGAACATAATCGCGAAGTTCCTACTAAAGATATTTTAAACATCTACCCTTTTCCTTTCTTTACAAACGGTTTGAGGTTAAACACTGAATAGTTAAATCGATAGAAGTGTGTCGGGGCGTATACGTTTGCCCAAAGTAAGCTAAATTTCTTCTTAAAGCTAAATAATAAAAGTAATTGAATTACTTCTATCAAATACTCTCAAATGAGAATAACTCCAACACTTGAAATTTAATGACAACATGCTACACTGGTGCCCTCTAGCGGCCCGAGTTTTAGTAATAGTTTTTTTAATACATTTGAATAGATTTTATGTGAAATATATTCCTAATATATTATGGAAATCTAAAATTCAAAGAATAAATATAAGGTGACCTGCATATAAATTTATTAATCATCTGCTCTAGTATTGTATTTTAAAAAGAAAGGTTATTTGGATTGCATTCATATTTCAAACCTCGGTAGTCGCACACTGTCTACATTTTTTACAAATAAAATAAAATATTTATTACAATAGCAATACAGTCTGGAAACCTGTAGCGTGGGCTACTAAAGGCGGTAATCAAATATCATAGACACCAATACCTTAAAGCACTAATGGCTTTCAAGTAATATTTGTAAATAGTAACTTACAACTAAGACTTATAGACAGCAACTAGTAACGACGGCCTCCATGGTCGAGGGGTAAGGCTCTCGACTACGAATCCGAAGGTCGCGGGTTCAAATCCCGGCGTGTGCAAGTAGTTTTTATTTAATTAATTTGTGTTGTTTCACAATTAATTCATTTAAAAATCATATGTATTATAATTGCGCACGTTCCAAAGTGGAAGACACTCTCAGTATCGCCCTGGTGAAATACCACCATTCAGAATTGAAACGTTGCTTGAAATGGCTTTTAGCCGTGTTTGGTGACCAGATCTGAATAGCCAGGTATTCCCCAAAATTCTCTTCCCCTTCTCCTTTCCCTCCCCAATACCTTCAGCTTCACAACATTCCCCAATTAAGAATTCCATGGTCTCTGCTCCCAACCGTCTGGCATCAGACGGTTGGGAGCAGTTGGGCCTCTTGTGCGGTATTCATATATAAAAAAAACAAATGATTTCAAAAACGAAACCAAAACCTGGCTCAAAGATATCAAAGATGAAGTCCAACATTTTGAAAACACAGTCGTATGAGCTTAAATCAGTTCATAAATAAAACATAGTCCGTCTCAGTACAGGAAATCCTAGTGAGGAGGGTTACGAAAATGATCCTATAGCTGTCTAATTAGCTTTGTAATTTAATTGTTAGGTAAATAGAAAAATAAAGTCTTGATACTAAATAAAAATAAAATAAAATTAGTTGTAAGCAGAAAACTGTTTTCATATAAAGCCGTCGTCACTTTGTGGTTTGACATCATATTAAATAAAACAAACACTTTGATATAAACTACGAATCTATTGTATTTTTGCGCCAACCGGTTTCAATTAGATCAAGCTTCGTCTATAAGCAATAACTAAAGAATAATACAGAGTTGTCGTGTATATATATAAAAGTACAGGTAACTGTAGATCTTGTTTCACTCAATTGTTTTGTATACCTATGTACAGGGTCTGTCGCAAAAGTATCGAGATTTTTTTTTCACACAATGTATTGCCAATAAACGTACTAACAATTAATATCCTTCAAAATACGCCCCTTGGGCGTCAATACACTTTTGGTAGCGTTTTTTCCACTCTCGGAAGGCACCCTGGAAGGCAGAAGACGGAACCCCCTTAAGGCACTGCATCGAAGCGGTTTTCACCCCATTCAACGTCTCCAAATGGCGTCCCTTTAGGCTTCGCTTGATGCGGGGGAACAAAAAGAAGTCCGGTGGTATAAAAACAACAAGAAGTCGGGACTGTACTGCGGTTGCAGCAGTGCCGCCACGCTATGCTTACCGAGGAACTCCTGGACGACGATAGCTGAGTGTGAGGTGGCATTGTCGTGATGCAAAATCCAAGTATCGGCAATGTCCTCTCGAACGCGGCGAATACGATACTTTTGCGACAGACCCTATATATGAACTCTCTATTCTTTTTTAGTTTTTATATTTTCCCTGACGAAGCTTGATCAAAGCGAAAGCGGTTTGACGTAAATATACAATAAATTCGTGGTTTATAACAAAGTGTTCGTTTTATTAATAAAAACTGTTTATAAAAGTCATGGAAGTCAAAGTTTTGCCAAAAAAAATTCAGTAGTACGAGGAATATTTTATTTAAAATTCATGATAATAAACCGGGTAATATCTTTCCAAAGCAATCTCTACTTAATATAGTTTCATCACTGATTTGTATTCCTATGTGAGATTTTGTCAAATTATTTTAATTATTCGGAACATGTTTGTGTACCTACCATTAAAATATGTACATTTTAGTTTGCACGTAGAAGAGAGTCTCTTGCACGAGTCCCCTGAGTAAGTCCACAAAGTCTCCTGCACGAGTCTTTTGAATCTGTCCAAAGATTCTCATGTACGTTGTGCAGGATAGTCTGGGGAAAGTGATTTGCCTCAGGGCCTATGTATTTTTTGGGGATGCTGTGTGGAGAGTCTTTGTAAGGAAAGAGAGAATATCAAGTTATGGGAAGTAAATGGATATGAGGGGTGGGTAGGAGTGGATGTATTAATTCATCTCTCCAACTGCAGTGCAAGGCGATTTGCCAAAAAAATCCGGCTGGAACGGTCAAGATGTCTCCCTTAACCAACCTCAGCCGATAAGGCTCACCACGCTGCTGTTGGGCAGACGCATCCGCTGCCAATACCTGTACACATCTGACACCATGAACCTGAGCACCGCTGCTAAGTCAGCAAACGTAACGAACCACTTAGAGTAATCAATGAGAGAGGTGTTATTTATAAAGCGAATGGTTCCGGGGCGACGGTACCCATACCCGCTTCCCAAATTTATCGCATTATTATTAGAGAGTTTTTTTACGTGAATACTGCACAAGATTCCCAACCGCTCCGCCAACGAGAGTGGGAAAGAGTATGATATAGTAGAGGGGAAGATTGGAAAGTACCTGGATTATCTTATCTGGTCACCAAACACGGCTAAAGCCATTTCAAGCGATGTTTCGATTCAGAATGTTAATCTTTCACCGGAGCATTACTGAGAGTATCTACAACTCTCAGAGTCACATTGAATACGGTTTACATAAACAGTGCCATAAATTTGATTTAACCCGCCTTTTACGCGTACATACCAAGGTAGTCAGGTACCTAAATTTCAAAATGTTGGACAATTCAAATCCAAGGTACACTTTAGAATGATAATGAATGCAAATTCAATCGGGGATTTGAATTATGTATGAATGTAACTCCCAGAATTGATGTAATTGAAAATATTTCTGTTGGTAGGTAACAATATTCGATTAAACTGCGGTAACGAAATTAAGGAAGGAAATTTCCTAGCAAATTTATCGTCAATATTTGAATAATATGTTCCAATTTTATTGTATGCATAACAAAAGAAAATTAATCTGAGAAATATGAATCAAAATAAAAATTCATTATTTTTCATGTGGTTTCTTTGGCATTCTGCATAAAATTATCATTAATTGTAAATGGAAGCATTTTATATGAAATAATATGTACATATTCGTCGAAATTAATATAAATAAGAATAAGAACTTTGCTTACACCTCTGTTTTTAATATATAAATATCTACAAGTTTCAAAAGAAACCTGATCAGGATAAAATATATATTATTTATTATGTATATATATTGTTGATTTATTAATACACATTTTTTTAAGCCATTATTTTAATTAAATAAATATTTACATCTTTCGAAACCAGAGGTTCCTTCATCAAGATAGAATGTGAACTAAATTGTATCCTGAAGAAGAAATCGTCGGTTTTCAAATATGTTGATATTTATTTATTAAAAGAGTTGTTTTATTATATTTTTAATCATTAAAAATAACATTAACAACTCTCAAAATTAAACATGAAACCGAAAAGAAAAAGGGAAAAGGGGACTCGAATCCACGACCTCACAGTCTATCTGGGACCTTGCGCTTTAATTCACTGAGCTACGGCTATCCCAATCCGTTCCGTCAAATTTATCGGTATCATGCTTTGATTTTCAATTGTCCAAATTATCTTCAATTAATTATTATCATGACAACAAGATTCTTCCCGAGTTGTAATCTTTAGATAGCGCTTCGGATGTACTTTTTCGATTTTTATTTATATGGGACATCTGATGACTTTTTCTATAAATCTAGAAATAATATTTGGAATAATCATAGTTCCTAATGTAATATTAATAATTCTTAGAAAATTGAAGCATTACAACGATAAAAATGACAGAACGGATTGGGTAGCTGTCGCTCAGTGGATTAGAGTGCAAGGTCCCGGATAGACTATGGGGTCCTAGATTCGATGATTAAAAATATATTACAAGGAGGTTTATAAGCTTCAACATTTCATTGCAATATTGTAGTTTTTATTACTTAACCAGCTGATGTGTACCCGGCCTTGCTCGGGTTTTTTTCAAGAAATCAAAAAAAAAAAAATTTAAATGTTTGTTTCGTTCCTAAATTTATTTTTTCAAAATGTATATTGTATATAGATAAAAAGTTCTTAAGTAGGTTTTCAATTATGAAAATATTCTACCCAAACAAACGATCTTCTTTTGAATATGCAATTTGTGGCTAACCAGAGTGGTATATCTATAGGCTAACCTAAATAAAACTTGGCTGGTTTAAATGTTTTTCTTTCTAATTTTAAAACGTTATAACAACAGTTTTACATATTGGATATTATTCCAACTATTTTAAAAACCTTTCCGGCACTAATAAAAACTGTGCAACTTTAAGCAAAACCGGTCTGGTAATTTTTGAGAAAATCGAGAACAGACAATCATACATTTTTTTGGTATAGATATATATATAATGGTGCTACAAAGTGAATTTGCATTTTTTGAAAAAGGAAGCTTTTTTTTTTAAAAAAGTATTATTCGCACAAAGGAGGCCCTGCAAAATTGTATTTTCTTCAGGTTCTATGTCATCTTTGGGGATGCTGTATTGAGGTTTTTTTTGAGGATATGAAGGAATGAATATGAGTCCTGAATAGATCCGTGTTGAAAGAGAAAGGAGTGAGATTTTTTTTAAGGAGAAGATTCTTGGATTGCAAATAAATGTCAAAAATTGATTTCATTCAACTCCAATAACACAAGTTCCAAAGAGTTGCTTGCGCAATTATCGAAGACTGTAGCTTATTAAATAAGAAACCTCTCAGTTGTTGCTAATGGCTGATTTTGGCGGAATCAGATTTAGGCCGTTGTTCTGAGAACAAAACTGTAAAATGGAGGCGAACCGGTTCCATAACACCAAAGATAGGAGCATTCCAATCTCGACCCAAGACATTAATTCAATTACCATTAATATTCTTTCCTAATATTTATTTACGCCCAAATTACACACACGTTATTTAGTAATGCAGAAATGTTAATATAAATTCAAATAAAAAATTGACAAAGAAAGGAAAATAAAAAAATATATATATATGTAAATATATATAAAATATTATGAAAAATTGCACGGAAAAATGTAAATAAAATAAAAGCAAAAAAAAATTGCACCTAATGGAGATTTTTAAATAATTAATTTTATTGATCAACATTAAATTCACAAAATAATTTTTAACAATTCCTTCGTAGCCAGTAAGCTAGAATATTATAATTATCTAATTATCATAATAATAAATTATAGCAAGCATTTATTGAAGCAGAGGTAGGGAATTTATTCAATTAGACTAGTTCTGCTTGCTTAAATAAATTTAAATAAGATATGTTTATATTTTGTTATTGACGAGTTCTATAATTTGTCGACAATATATTTATAATTATTACATAAATTCTGTATCCGGTGAACAGAACAGTACAATTGTGATACAGTATTGGAGTTGTCACAATAGTGAGGTAAATAATGAGACGATGTTGATTTACGTAGTACGTGGATAGAAATCATATAAATAAACTCATTATTTTCTATTAATAAGTTGAGTCTAATTATTCTACGTTCTTATAATTTAATTTTATTTGGTAATTTTTTATTTTTTTTACTAAAATTTCGAATAATAATCCCATCTATCCGAACCCAATGGAACTATGGCATCCCATTTAGGATATCTTATGGGGTTTAAAGGAGTGGAGAATGGAAGGAAATGAGCGAGGTAAAGGTTGAAAAATACATATCCAGATCGGGTCACCCAATTCGTATAAAGCCATTTTAATAGCGCGAGCGTTACGATTCTGAATAGTGGTATTTCGCCAGGGCGATACTGAAACTATTTACCATTCTGAAACGTGCAGCGAACAAAATTTATGCTTTGGATTTATGAATAATTACGCATTAATAAAATAAAATTAATTTGAGCATACCGGGATTTGAACCAGCAAACTCTGGATTTGTAGTCGCGGATCTTAACCACTCGAAATAATCACGCCATTTCTCCGCAGGAGTAGGCAAAGAGGAAATAATGCCGCACAACCCTGTCCCTGCACACGCTACATTGCTGCATTCACATTCATGTAATCATCTCAAATATAATCTTTGGTTTTTCTAACTCGTGACAACTAAAGTATTTGATTCATTTGATCATGCCATGTCTTCCTCGGACATCCCTTACTACTAAATATAATAATCTGAAATACCCACAATATAATATGTTCACTCATGAAGGCTCGTTAGCAGCACTTACGAAAATAATTACGTTACCTCACTTTGAAACATGCCAAAGAAAAGCTACGGAAATATCATAACACTTCAACCCACGTAGCCTTTTGTTGCTTCAACCCACACGGCAATAAGTTCAATCCACCGTAACTTTAATATCAGGAAAGTTATTGTTGATTGGACTTATCATGACGACAACACGCGAGGGGTCTCGTGGGTTTCGTATAGGGTTCTAGATATTTTATATTTAAATTTGGAAGTATTTATGTTTCACCAAAATGCCGGTAAAAGGGAGAACTTCAAACGCTTGGTTCGTCGTGCTACTGCCAGAGTATAGTTGGACGGCCTCCTTAGTTGAGTGGTTATGATCCTCGGCTAAGAATCCTGAGGTGACGGGTTCACATCCGGCGTATGCAAGTAAATTTTATTTGATCAATTTGTGTTACTTGATAATATATTCATTAAAATAATAAATAGTATATTTGCGGAACGTTCCAAAGAGGTAAATACTTTCGGTGTCGCCCTGGTGAAAGACCAGACTTCAGAATTCAAACGTTGCTTAAAATGGCTTTAGCCCTGTTTGGTGACCAGTTATGAATAGCTAAGTATTTTTCCACCTTTCTCTTTCCCATCTCCTTCCCGTCCTCACTACCTTCAGCCTTACAGCATACCCAATTAAGGATTATAAATCGAGAATTTAAAAAAAAGAAGTGTAGTGATCGGTTATCCTTATATTCCAAATGATAGGGGATATTTTTGTAGTTTTGCCAGCCTGCGTCCTAAAATGATCAATACACGATGGGTTTCGTCGGAGTACAATTCTCGTGTAATCATATATACATGAAATGAATTTCGTTTCAGCTGTCATATTAAGCAAGTATTTTTTTACGATGCTGTTTGAGTTTTGACATTTTTTTAAATTGCAGTCACCCGTTACTTAAGTATTTGACATATGTTATTATTCATCACATATTTGAGGTTCTTCATAAATTATTGAGTTTTCGATCTGCGGGTTTGGTATGCCATAGTCTCACTAGCTCCAGACGTTTTGGAGCAGTTGTGTAAGGGAAAATAAATAAAAAATAAAAGTGTTATATATAAAATATCACGAATTGGCTCCATCGCTTGTAATTGGGACCCTGCCAAAAGTCCAGTGCTGCCACCACAAGGGTGATTTCGCTCATGGCTCGCGTTCTGTAATTGGCCATCCATTTTTTGATTAGTGCTGGAATATGAGAACGCGCCCTTCTGAAATCATCTCAGTGGCCCTGCAGTGCCAGGACAGCCCAAAAAGCTGAAAAAAAATTATATAGTAACTCCATACTGGAGAGCCTGAGGGAAATAATTTCCCTCAAGGCCTTTACCATCTTTGGGGATGCTGTGTGGGTGATCTTTTAGAGGATGGGAAGGGATGAATTTGGGTCTTGAAGAGATCCATGTTGTAGGATGGAGGAAATACAGAGGCCGGCAGATGAGTAGTAGAAGCGACCCGTTTTCATGTGACAAATGTCAACCATTTGCAAAAGTTGGGCTCGCGTTTGACGTGTTTCCCGACTATGCACTGGTGCCGAAGGAATCAATGACGCTAGTTCCTTAGAGCATCTTCCATTAAAATACCGGTAGAACAAAGCCGTCATTCCCACCTGACGTTTGTGCTCCAAAGATTGCAGTCCGTTTGTTAAGATAGACAAATATATCAAACGCATCGCCCGTTTCTGCACAGAGTCAAGGGTTTTTTTCAGATATTTGAGGCTCCCGACCAGAGGTGGCTGCCTAATACTACAGTGGGGCGCACTAAATAAAGCTGTACATAAATCTACACATTATTTTATAATGTTATTTATAAGTTGAAGGTTCTTCATACAATACATATTTATTCCGAGAAAGAAGTATTTTTCCCTTAACAAAACTTTTTTTCAATTCCGTGCCTGTTACAGTTAGTTTGGAAAAGAATCCGTTTCGAGCATAACCTCTGAAAACCCTTTCGGCAATATGTATGGAAGGGCTCTGAGGAAACCTGGATATTTTCTATGTCATTTCCAAGAAAAGGGTATTCATCACCCCGCCCTAAAAGTCACTCAGTTCAAAAAACACGAAATATTATTGTAATATTTTTGTTGTTACCTTCGAAGGGAAATTTTATAAGGAAGTGTCAAAGAAATTGGCTTCAGAAATAAATTTCAAGAATAGTTCTTGTGGAATTGACAACACTTTTGTGTTACATTTTCATCTATTTCAGAAACTTATACCTTATGGGTAACATATTGCATCCACCAGCTCATCAATCAATAATATAAAACGTTTATAATATGTGTAGGTAGAAAATATTTGATCAATTGGGATGAAACGGCATAAAGTTGAACGGATTATAAAATTATGTAATAAAAAAAAATTGTTAGAAATTTTTTTTTCGTCAAAAATCATCAGGCAATAAGTAAACGTTTTATTTAAGTCACGTTATTTCTTAATAATATACCAACCGGTTTCGCTACAACCGTACATATGTCACGATTTTGATTTGTTTGTTTACATAATTTAAAAAAAAATTATATATTAATATTCAAAAGGTGCAGATATCCATTTAATAAATGTAAAATTCTATACATAAATTCATAACTTGGAAACACAATGAAATCAAGGACTCGATTCCGATTCGTTTTAAGGATACGTCATTACTGTATTAGTGTATCATCAGCAGAGGTAACAATAAGGAGTTAGTTTATACACCTACTTTATAATATGTTTTCGATCTTTCACTTCTTTTTCATTATTATTATCATTTTTTCCGGGATAATGGTTTGTGTTATTTATTGTACTTATTAATTATTATCGCTATATAAACAATTATGTATTTAAGTTTTGGGCATATTGCCTGTTTCATGTATTGAAATAAAAAAAAATAATAAAAAATATGTATATCCTTATCCTTAGAATAAAAGATTTTTTTGCTTCACTACGCTTCCGGTTGTCACGAATGACAGCTGTCATCTCAGATAAGAACTCAATATTTTTGTTAGTATTATTGTCGAATAATAAAGTTATTAAATTTACCGACTTAACGAAATTGCAATGTTTGTAAAGTACCTATGAGAAAAGTCCGAAATTTCACATAAAAGTGACTCAAATACTAAAATTTTTAATGAGCTGCACATTTAAGGTAATTAAAAATAAACTACAAGTATTAAGTATAATATTAATTTTTTTGTGAGAAATCACCTCAAGGGCACTTCACAAATATTACTTCTTATTTTTTAACTAATTATCTACAGACAGATACAGAAAAACATACTTACCTGGCAGGTCGCTTCAGATGAACACAGTTTTATTAGAAAATTTAAGTATAGAAATGATGGTTTTACAATTGCTATTTTATCCTCCTTTTATATTCATGTTACATTTATTAAAAGATTGGTGGCACAAGAAGAGTTGCTATTTATTGAAATATTTATAAATTTTAGGACTGGACCTTAAAAAGCTTTTAATAGAAATTAACATTTTTTATTTATTTTTACACTTTTAGTTATTTACAGTGTTGCGGGCTTTGGCACATTTGCGCACCGAATTTTTAAACTTTTTCTATTTAATGACTTTAGGTAAACACTAACCGGCTGGCCTAGCTAAGCAATTTACGGCTGCATTTCTTCAATTTATAGATACGATTGTCTGAAAAAATGAGTATGTATGAAGAACCCATAATTTTAATGAGACTGTAATAAGTAATTAACAAACATTTTAAAAATACATTGTTATTGACATGGAATCGTAACTGCAGTTAATCAAATGTCTTTAACCCTAAGTATAAGGACAATGCCTTATCATTTTAAAACAACTGGAATCGGATCCCTGGTATGTAAAGATCAATAGAGGTAAGTATACAAACAAAACTTGGTTCTCTCTTTTTGGAAAAAAAAAAAATTCTAAAACTCAGACCATGAAACGAAACAAAAACGTATATTTTAATATTGGCTATCTTAGCGACACGTTACAAAATGAAACCATCAATTTAAAAGGGCTAATCCGACAGCTCAGTGTGAAATTTTATTATTCAATTAGTCATGCCTCGTGTTTACAAATGATCATACAGAATTTGATTACTGACGTATTTTTCGTAACGGCTCATAAATCCGATACAGAATTTTCCACCGTTTTCGTCAGGCGTCATTAAGGATTCCATTATTCGAAACCTCGTAATAAATAAGTGTTGGGTTTGAGGTACGACTTCGAGTAACTTCGATTACAGTGTTTGTATAGGGTGCTTGGTAATTAATGCAAAAATATTGAAAGACGAAATATTAATACAATTTTTTTACACATGAAAAATTATGATCAATCAAACTTAGTCGATATTATTTATACAAGCATTTGAAAATCACAAGTGGAAGATACTCTCAGTATCGCCCTGGTGAAAGACCACCATTCAGAATTGAAACGTTGCTTGAAATGGCTTTTAGCCGTGTTTGGTGACCAGATCTGAATAGCCAGGTATTTCCCCACCTTCCTCTTCCCTTTCTCCTTCCCCTCCTCAATACCTTCAGCCTCACAACATTCCCCAAATGGGAATGCCATAGTCTCACTGGCTCCAGACGGTTGGGAGCAGTTGGGACTCTTGTGCGGTATTCATATAAAAAAAAAAATTATCTTCAAGGATGGACCGCCAAACAACTCGATCTTGGCATACACTTGTTGTTTCACTAAAAATATAGAATGTAAGGTGAAATAAAATAAAATATAGATTTAAATAAATAAAAATGGGAACATAACAATTTCATGTGAATTTAAATCGAGTTCAAAATAAGAAGAAAATTACTGGGTAGAGGTAGCGGTAAGGGTGATATATAACAAACTCAAAATCACGCATAACCCCGGGCAACGACGGGTATTTCATCTAGTATAATATATTTATAAAGATGAGATCCCCAGGCGGTGTTGGTTTGTTTTGTATACAAATCTACAATTTTATTCAGAGCATGATGAAATTTTGCACACTTGACATTTAAAATAAGAAGAAGGCCATTCTATTCTCCATATAAGATATCAAAAAACGATGCTTGGGTCGCCCGAGGAAGACATGTCACGTATTATACTAGAGTCGGGCCTTGTCAAGAGTCAGGAATACGAGAGGAGTATGTTTGAGACGATGTATGGATATGAATGAAGCAAGGAGTGTATGTAAATACAGAGTTGTGTGGCCGTCTATTCTTTCTGCCCACCCCTGTGGAGAAACGGCGTGATGCTTAGGTAGTTAATGCTTCTAAAAGGGTATGAGAGGGGTTAGCTGGTAAATTCTGCCTCTAAAAGGGTCATTGTTATAATTTCGGAAAACACTGCTTCAGATTATTCTTGATTATACTGAGCATTAAAATCAGCATCACTCCTCCGCAGCGGCTAGTAGGTTATCTTCGTGACTTACCACGTGTTGTGTTCACGTGTGGATTTCCATTTTATCCCCAAAACATAACGTGACACAGACATTAAACCAAACAGAACCCTTTTCCCCGTCGTAAAAACCCCCAGCCGCAGGGAGGACTGGCGAATAAGAGAATTTTATTGCTACTGGGGTGTGACCAGGGAGAAAGCTATATTGAATCTGTTTGGAGAGGTGTATTATTTTTTACCGTTCTGCCTTAGATACAACACGTATAAGCTTTTTCAAATCAAAAGGAAAAAGCTTTTAATGAGTTAGGTACGATGAAGCAAAATAAAATCTGCAAAAAATATTGTTTGCATTTCTAATCATGAGCGAATTAATTTAACGCAGTACTGCTACATTCGTGCACGAATTTTATGAAAGAGTTTTAATCTAACTTGAGGTATCTGTCATAAAATATGTAGATACATTTTTCATATTACCGAATTTTTTTCTACATGTTAGATGACGGTTCTTTACCATTGATTTATAGATACAATTAATTTTATTATCTATTTTTAAACAAGTATAAAATGTTACCATATGGAGGGTAGAAGATTGTCGAATTTATTAAAAATATTTTTTTTTGTAAAAAATAGGTGGGTGTTTTTTAAAATATTTTTTTAATTATTTTATTCATCACTAATGCCCAGGTAAGTTTTGAAATATTTTTTTTTAGCATTTTACATAATTTTGTGCACGAAACCTAAAAAAACAACAAGTAAATGAATATGGTGCATAGTAAGTACTTAATAATTGCGTAACATAACATATACATGATATATTAATATGTAATAAAGTGCAAGTCACAGAGAAAACAGTAAACAAAAACAGGTTGAAAATGGCCTTGAACGTCGAAACAGCTGTCACCGTAATTGAAAACTAAAATACTTCCAGAACTGAATGATAACATATAAAAAAAATTAAAAAAAACAACATGCAAGTTTTAAAATTTCAAAAAATACAAAAATAAATTAAAATAGTAATAATATTATGTACATGATACATAATATATGAGTAAATAATATATATTAAATAAGTGCGTGACATAGTGGATAAAACAACGTAGTTTTTATGTTGTGGATAATATAAAAATTGATAATATTACACACATAACGTAATTTTTATTTACTTAAGGTAAACAGTGAAGTTTTCTCATGAAATATTAAAAAAAATAAATGGCCGTAAAGAAGACGATATATATGTCTGAAAACAAGCATGAAATGCTTATGGGTATTACCATAAGTAAAGGTCTATAAAGGCAAAAAAAAAAAATTAACAATTAGTATCTCAACAACTTACATCATAAAAATACGAAGAATTCTGATAATTATTTTGAGCTTTTTACGCATTATGAATAGTTCGACTTCACCAGCTTTCGTTTCTTAATACTCTAGCTTTTTGGATTATATTAACAACAATCTTTATTGCAATCATTCCATTTAATAATGTATGTAATTCACTCCCTCAAATAAATTTTATACTTCCATTTAACCTTTTTTTATTCCTTTCCCGCGACAATGTGCGACATCTGTAGTTGCTGTAAATAAATAAAAATACCGTATAAACATCCATACAAAACCATCCAGCGCCACGGTACTCATATAAATTTTATATTGCCGGGCAAATTTATGGTCACCTTACAACAAAACTAGTGATTTTGCGTCAAAACTGCCTTTGTTTGAAATGAGCCACATGCAGAGGGATTTCATAGCATTTTTTTAAAATTATTATTTGGTAATTGTGTTTAATTCGTAGAACTCCAATTTTTTTTAATCTAAAATAAATCAGTATTACAAAATGCAATTATTGTACTAGTTAAAAGCGTACAAAGATATTTATGAAATTTGTTCTTGATCCATTATTATTCTGACCCACCCATATATCGTTCATATACAATTCTTTGTTCTTAATACGAGATGAGAAGCGAATTACCAAACAAAGTAAAATATACTTTAACTTTTTGTGATGGACTTTTTAATTTATTTTTATTTAAATAAGTTGAATTAAGTTTTTTTGTGATCCTTTATTCTTATAATGGGTAAATCAATATGTATTATCAGGGGCGGATCGTGACTTTTTAGTATGCTAATATTGAAAAAAATTACATTAATTTTGTTGTGCTCGAAAATGATTTTTTTTTAATTTTTCAAAAAATTATTTTGCATGAAAATGTTTTTGCTAGTGGGTTTAATTTGGTCAATTGAACACCCTAACGTAAAATTTTTCGTACAAAAATTAAAATTAAATATTATTTTCGGCTACAACAACATCGATAATGCAGTTTTTTCAATCTTAGAAATCTAGTACATCAAAATGTCACGAGCCGCCCCTGTGTATTATTATGGTTCAAGTTGTCACAGGAAAGCAATACTACTATAAAACCAAAAATCAAATCAGAATTCAGTAAATATCCACTGGACGCAGATAGACTGACTCACAAAAATATTAAACTGATGTAATAACAATACTAAAAAAGTTGATTTAGGTACTGTTTAAAAAACGTCCAAACTTTTTATTCGTACCTTAATAAATATTAAATATTTTGAAAATAGTCGATATTAAAATATGGTACATAAACCAGAAAATGATGTCAATTAACATTTGAAGAGTTGTTGAAATTTTATATATTTTGTTGCAATTGTGTTGTCAAAATAAGAAACTTACTTCTAGAGCGACTGTTCTAAATGACTGTTTAAAAATATATGGATAAACAGAGGGTTCATGATGGTATAAGAAGGTACTCGTAAATCAAATAATAAAATAGGTTTAAACATTTTTTTTACTATCTTAGCTTTGCATGTATTTTTTTTTAACTACGTATTTTTAATTTAATTTAATGTATGTTTTACATATTTTCTTATGTATTTTTCAGCATTTTTCTTCATTTTTAATTTTTTTTTTTTATCAGAAACATATAATATAATATTTACATAATACATCATATATATTTGGCATGAAAATGTTTCTAATAAATGTGTTTACAACATGTGGCGAACGCAATAAAGTTTATGAATTTTTTAGTTACAAATATAATGTTTTCCTATACTGAAACTCGCTGCGTGCAAAAACACAATAGTGCAATAATGATATTGCTTCTTTGCACGACGGCCAAAGAAACGAAGATGTTAAAATGTTGAAAGCAGAATGATTTCACAAAATAGGTTGAAAGAGTTTACTTGCTTTAAATTTAATTTTATGTTTTAATTAGGTTTATGAAGACATAAAAAAAATCATTAGCCATCACTTTTTGTATTGAGATTTTAATTGAATTTATGAAAATTGTGAAAATGTTGTGATGTTTACTTAACTTCACAATTTATGTAATCCCATATAAATATATGTATATATTTTTTGCTACCCGTCTCAGAACAGACATCGTCTAGTGAGACGGATAAAGTACATGTTACTTTATCAATGTATATGCCAATAATTCCAGGTTACCGAAAATTACTAGTTAGAACAACACGCAAAGGCTAGAATTGTCAAATTCACTGTCAGTTTTTTTTTATGTTATACGTTAAATTATACAAAACCAACCAATGTGGATAATATAAATATTTATATACGAGTGCATATTTTTTTTCTGTGAAGTATATATCGTATTATGAAATGTTTGTGTACAGTGCTAAGGAACATTTCTCCCTCTTCCTGTGTCAACTATGGTTAGAGGTGCACAAATGTGGAGATGATCTTCTCTACCCGGTGAGCGGGCTGAATATTGGTACTGTAGGGCTTTTATTTAATTTATTTCAAAGAATTGTAAACTGTGTTTTATGTGCTAGCGGCACTTTCTGATTTTATATTTAAGCCCACTCACTAAGGTAATGAAGTTTTCTGTGAAGTATTATAAATAAAAGCTTCACCGATCAACCTAATATGCCCTGGATAGAACAGACTGGATCCGGGCAGTTACGACTCCTGTGCGGAATTCATAATTGATTTTCGGTTATTTCAAAAAATATAAATAACGCTTTACACATTCATTGTTCTAGGCCAATTAAAAATGCCTGCAAGAGGCTCATTTGCCTTGCGCCAAAGGAGTTTTATGTTGGAAAGAAAACCAAACCAGTTGAGTGAGAATTAGACTTATTCCCTTTATTTACACAATCATTGATATAACTCAGGGCGGCAAAGGGTTTGAACACTTGGGTTGTTACTTGGAAATGAAGTACACATATAAATATGTAACCTAACCGAATGGAACCACTCTGTCTATCATTGGCAAGGATTGCAGTAGATGATACATGCATTTACTATTAATGTTATATTTAACTATCGTGTAATAACAAGCATCCATGGGACATTTTCGTCAAAAATTAACTTTTTAGCAACAAAATTCTTACGTTTTCTTTCTCTATAAAACTCCATCTAAAATAGATCCAACTTCTATGTAAACTCGCAGATATTAAAGCAAAAAAGTTGATTAATTTATTTATTTACGCCCATTACAAGCTTTTACATTAATATTTACAAATAATATTGAAAAGGTACATATGTATTGTAATGGATAATATAAAAAGAAATAACATAATTTGAACCTTTTACCTAGAGTTAAATAGTTTCATATAACCTAGCTCTACTCATGAAAAAAACGATGCTGATGCTTAATAAGAATAAAAATAATAATCGGACCATTTCTATAGCGCCGCTTTTGTGAAAAATCACCTCAGGGGAGCTGTACAAATATATAATCTTCTTTGTCTTGGTAACGCCCCTGGGCGGCGTGACGGGACGGTTGGTGTTGGTCTGCACGTACGCCAGGTGGCGCTTCAGGATCCGGAAGGAGCATTTTAGCGTGCCGTCCACTGACATCATTGCTCCTGCATTATTGAATTCCCCGCAGTAGTTGGGCGCCGAGAAATGCGTGACCAGTTGCTTCGTGGCAAAGAACTCACACCCTTCCTCTACCACCTGATGCATCCGGCAGATCAGGTCAAAGTCGTGCTTGTTGAGGAACTTGTCCACTATCACAATGACGAAGGTAAAGGCTCGTTCTCGCCCCAGCTAGCGGTGTTCTTGTTGGGGTCGGACCACAGCAGGTCGCAGAGTAGCCCACTTCCCGGTTGTATACAATATTTTTTACAACCACCGTAGCCCGAATAGCCGTTTCTTTTCACTTTTGGCACTTCACTAGTACATGTGGTAAGGACCTTCAACCGACCGCCAGATGTGACCGACGTCCGATGCGTTAATTCGGAAGAACGAAGCAGATTTAAACACAAAAAATTTGAAATATTTGGGTTTTTATTATAAACTTGATTTACGCTCGAAACGACAGCACTAAAATTATGTAATTTTTATAAATGTAACTTAAAAATTATTGCGGTTATTTTATGCTATTTTTACACCGGGAAAATTAAGAACTTTCTAATATTTCCAAGATAAACCAGGAGCGACTATAAAACGCCGCCGGCAGCCACGAGGGCGCCTAGACTTCTATTGCCTACATTGTAAAATTGATGCGCCAAATATGTCAAGAACATCGAAGTATTTGTTCCCCAGATGTTGAATCCGTCGCACAGAAGAATAATATTGTGATGCTGAAGTTGAATTGTCACAATAAAATGGTAGGTACTGTTTTCTTCTACCAGATACATGAAGAACAATTAAATATAACAGTTCAGGGGTATAAAATATTAAATAAATATCTTAATTCACTAATAATGAGAATTGAAATTAAAACACTTTTGTACTTTCTTCCACTTATTTATTTTCACCAGGACCGGTTTCATCCTACTACGGACATTTTCCGACTGGTAGTTGACATTCTTATGCTACGGTATTTATACAAACTTAGGCAGGGTTACACAACATTGTATCTATATCATGAATGTTTCTATTTTGTTAATTTAAGGTATTGTAAAAAAACAAAAAAAAAATTATAATAATAAAAATTGTTAATTTAAGGCACATATGGGTAACTATAATGTTTAATATTAAAATTATGAATAGTTCACATTATTGTAAATGAATTTATATAATTGAAAAGGTTTGTGATTACTGATATTTTATTTATCTTTATTTTTTTTTTAAATAAAATATCTTATTTATTATTTTTATAAACAATAATTATTAATCTAAAACACTCATCCAAATTGAAAAAAAAAAACCTTCCGAGCAAAGATAAATGTCGCCGGCAGGACTCAGGTGAAAATATAATAAAAAAAGTAATTATTGAATGGAACACTAGTATATATTGATTAACTTGGCGGGTTTGCGATAAGCCGACGTAGCTCAATGGTAGAGCATCTGACCGGATATTAGAAGGGTGCGGGTTCGAGTCCTGCCGGCGACATTTATCTTTGCTCGGAAGGTTTTTTTCAATTTGGATGAGTGTTTTAGATTAATAATTATTGTTTATAAAAATAATAATTGTTACCCTTTGCGCTATGCACAAAAATCTTGTCTTAAGTTTTTAAGAACTTTAGTTTATCAATTAATATCTTATTTATCTTTATTTTTTTTTAAATAAAATATCAGTAATCACAAACCTTTTCAATTATATAAATTCATTTACAATAATGTGAACTATTCATAATTTTAATATTAAACATTATAGTTACCCATATGTGCCTTAAATTAACAATTTTTAATATTATAAATTTTTTTTTGTTTTTTTACAATACCTTAAATTAACAAAATAGAAACATTCATGATATAGATACAATGTTGTGTAACCCTGCCTAAGTTTGTATAAATACCGTAGCATAAGAATGTCAACTACCAGTCGGAAAATGTCCGTAGTAGGATGAAACCGGTCCTGGTGAAAATAAATAAGTGGAAGAAAGTACAAAAGTGTTTTAATTTCAATTCTAATACAATGGAATTCCACCACGAACTAACAGTCCAAAAACTAGACTCATCACTAATAATTGATTTAAAATACTTTATGTACAATTTTTTGGTTTTATTTTCCAATTTACGGGCAACTTAGTTGTAACTGTAATAGATAAAATATTTTTGAAGTAACGTGCTACCATTTTCGTTGTACCTTCGAGATTCCTTTGGGACAATAAGGTATCATTAGCCATTACCAAAAATTAACATTTATGAGAAGTTAATATGCAAAATTATTGTATTTGAATTTATACGTAACATTTTATGAAAAAAAACACTTTTTGCTAAAAAAAAAAAACGAAGTAGACCAATCGGATAGAACCCGTTGCTTGAAGTTTAGCTAATTTTCAAAGCAATAAGGTTCTATCTTGTTTAATTTTGTTTTCTTGCTAAATGGCAGACTTTCATTTGCATAGAATATTGATAAAAATATAAAAAATTCAATTTTAATACGCTCTTTATATTTACTTTCTCATAAATGTCAATCATTATCGTTTTATTCTGGATTCAAACATTGAACCGCAATATCTCAGGTTCATGTAAATGGTTGATGAAATCTTTGTTGCGTTAGTTCTTGGATGAACCTCGTAGTAGATCGATAAGCTCCTTGGCTCTAGATTAATGTATTTTGGGTACAAATTGTGGAAATTAGAAATTATATATTCAGCATGTAAACATCTTGTTCCAGAATGAAACAGTTCAGTATCGCCCCGTTGAGGGACGTCCAGTTAGAATTTTATCAATGCTTGAAACGGTTTTAGTTAAGTTTGGTGACCAGATCAGAATAGCCAAGTATCTATTAACCTTTCTCTTTCCTATCTCCTAACCCTCAAATGAAGAAAAAAAAATAGTATCATTTTGAAATAGAACCTACAAATTTATTTGATGGGCTTTTTAAAAAGATTATGCTGTATTAAGTAACTAAATATGAATAACTAGGTTTCAATTTCGAGTAAACTTTTGATCAAATTTTCCTTTCCTTCATTTTGTAGGGTCAGTTGAGAAAATATAATTGATTTATCAATGTGAGGTCATTTTTGTAAAAGCAAAAGTCAATCTCGTGAATTTTGTATCGATGTTTTGTGTAATTTAATTAAACGTAACTATTGCCACTGAAAAAGTAAAAAGATATAGAATTTTCTCAGAAGCTTATAATAAATATCACACTTTACAATGTTGAATTTGTAGTGTATTCGGTGTACATATACCAATAAAGTTTCCTATTTTTTTAGCCGAATCCCAAGTCTTTTTCGTTATACAATATTACTGTATTTCGGGGGCGCCGTTGAAACACTTGCTGGAATAGGACAACGTATATCTTAAAATGGTTTTAACTTTTTCATTTTATGCGATACCACATACGTAGTGTCTGGAACCAAGGGCACTGTTCCATTTACGATTTTTAAACAATTGTGAGGCTCGTGAAATTGAAAAGAAGGTAACTTACCTAAAATAATTCCAAACAACATTCGTCTTATGACTTTAATATTTAATGTGTTTCTTGAAAAAATTATCATAATATACATAGTTTATTTTGTTTTTTAAACCTTTACATTCATCAACGAACGCGGCCACCGGCCGGCGATCGACGGTCTACCTCTACCTGCCGGCGGTCCGGCGGCCGATTATCTTACGCCCTCACGCAGCCTTGGCGATAGGGCGAGCGAGTGGAATGGCGCGTATCACCCACCACTGTTGGAGTAGAATGGCGAAACTATACAGCTGAGGGTATGGTTCCAGCGCGCAAGAAATATTATGTATGGATAGGATTGATACCCATGCATATTTTTGTTGTTATATTTTTATTCCAATACTTAACCCTTTGAACCCTATAAGCCGGTAAACCGGCCTGATTTGGCGAGGCAAATACCCTAAAGGCCTATTTTTTTTTTTTGCTACTGGAAGTTTGCAATTATTATGAAATAAAAAATAGTTTTTTTATTGACAAATGATTTTTGATCAAAATTGCATTTAAGTCAAATATTATTTTTTGTTCAAAAATTGCTCAGGAGCTCAGGGATATGGTCCTAATACAATGAACGCCTTGGGGTTCAAAGGGTTAAGTTTATATATTTTCATATGAAGTATTATTCCAAATAAACAAAGGTACCTGCTTACTTCCCACCCTTGGCCCTTCACTCGCCAGTTTTTATCAATCTTTAACACATGTGTATCTTAGTTCATAGTTTAGTCATATACTGCCCTGAAGAAGCTACGGTAGTGGCGAAACCCGGTCGGCAAAAGTATATATCAAATAAAAGTGATGTAAACAAAGTTATTGTTTTATTTTTTAAACTTTAGTTTATATTTTTGTAATGGCCGGCCTGATAGCCTCCATGGTCGAGGGGTAAGGCTCTCGACTACGAATCCGAAGGTCGCGGGTTCAAATCCCGGCGTGCGCAAGTAATTTTTATTTAATTAATTTGTGTTGTTTCACAATTAATTCATTTAAAAATAATATATAGTATATTTGCGCACGTTCCAGAGTGGAAGATACTCTCAGTATCGCCCTGGTGAAAGACCACCATTCAGAATTGAAACGTGGCTTGAAATGGCTTTTAGCCGTGTTTGGTGACCAGATCTGAATAGCCAGGTATTTCCCCGTTTCCCCATCTTCCTCTTCTCCTTCTCCTTCCCCTCCCCAATACCTTCAGCCTCACAATATTCCCTAATTGGGAATGCCATAGTCTCACTGGCTCCAGACGGATGGAAGCAGTTTGGGACTCTTGTGCGGTATTCATATAAAAAAAGGTACATTACATATTTATAGGTTTTAAAGGTACGCAAAATTCATTGAAACTGTAAATTCT
Organism: Halesus radiatus; assembly: GCA_022606495.2. NCBI lineage: Eukaryota > Metazoa > Arthropoda > Insecta > Trichoptera > Limnephilidae > Halesus > Halesus radiatus. The sequence continues at coordinate 126,480 of JAHDVE020003983.1, forward strand.
CTATTTAAAATTATACACGAAGAATAGTAATATAAGCGATTTTGACTACCCCCCTTGGCAACGGAACAGTTAAGAGACCAGATCTGTAGGGGCAGGCTTCCAATACGTCGACTCTTTCTCATTCCTCTTCTTCTTAATAATTTCACATTATTTGATCTTCCAGCATTGAAGGTATCATACTCATTTTCTCCGAGCAATTATTGCGAATAAAGTGGGGTTTTCCAATCAAAAAAATTATGTCATCAAGTACAATTTTATATGGCGTGACGTATTTCACAATTTTCATTCAATTATCCCTTATTAGTTCTGCATTAAATTTGTACATTTCTTTACAGCCGTTATCAAAGATTGAAACACGCCAAGGCATAGAAATGGATTATTCATAAGTTGTGTTGGGTATAACGACCATAAAACTAATACCTTTTAAGATCATTAAAATTTTATTGCAGCTGAGCCAGCATGCTCATAATGCGGATTTTTTTCCAATTTAATCCAACCTCTGTTCCAATTTTTTTTCCAATCTAATTAAACTTTACAATTGTCCCAACTGCTTAATCCAGAGGGATTATTATATGTCACCCCAATTTTATTGGAAGTAATATGGGATAATTATTTATTTATAAATTAATATGAATAACTTTGTTTACACCACTCAATTAAATATATAAATATCAACACGTTTCGAAAGCAAAGGTTTCCTCATCATTAAGTATAGACAAATAATAAACATAGAAAATAATAATATAAATTAAGGCAAATTACAAACATAAACAAAAATTTACAATAAATTACGAAAATAAGTAATTAATTTAAAATGTTAGAAGTTTTTGAAAAATATGTTAAATATTTAATAAATAAGTTATATTAGAAATTTAAAAAAAAAAGTTTTTTTGTTATTATAAAAATTTGTATTAATAATATTCTAAATGTTGTTATTAATGTGAAAATAAATTTGAGAGATAGGTATTAAAAAAATATATTTGTTAATCAATAATTTTTAATTGAGTATTAACAATTTTTTATAATATTATTCATTTTTATTTAATAATTTAAATTTAAAGCTTTCCTTTCGAATTATGTTGATATTTTTATATTAAAAAATGTGGTTTAAACAAATTTATTCTTATTAATTTATTAATGATGGGGCCACAAGTGATTACGAATATTTTGAAGAAAATTATTTATTTATTAATTATATACACTCATAAAGGGATATCACATATTAATGTAATAGTGACATAGGAGTAAACATTCAGTAATTGATTTTCTTACAGAAACACAACCAGTAGAATATGTTTACATTAGTATTTATGGAAGATGTATATTATTTTAGCCTCTTATATCTACATTCCGCGCAGTTGAACACATCTACTATTTCTGAGAATGTATCACCAACTGTATACAACTAGGTACGAGCAATTTGATTTAAATAATTATAATTATCTACGACATATCGGCGATAGCACGATTAATTAAAAAGATCTAATGAACCCATCAAGAAATAAGAAACAAGGAAAAAAGATATTATTTCGGAATATCATGTGCACAAAATGAGAGGTAATTACAATCTGATATTTAACCGTAGATAATAATTGGGGGCGCTGCGACCGTTTAAAGGGATATAAATGACTTAACGAAGTTAGTTCATAAGAAAATTAAAGTAAGTATAAAAAAATAACAATGGTCCCAGTGAATTTTTTATTTATTTTAACGATCTTACGAATTTATAGGTGCTTGGTATTCAAAGACAATTCTATATTTAAACTTTTTTTATTAATGAACGCCTTTCAAGGAAGGTAATTATATGAAAAGGCGATTTTTTTGTATTTCTGAAATGTGTGAATCTAAATATAAATTTATTAGATGTTAAATCAAAATAAAACAAAGTTCAATTCGCCTATCAAAATTATGATTTTTAAAAACGTTGGTATAATCGGTTTATCTTATTTTGACTTATTTCTTTAAAACAGATTGTCTAACTCGCGTGTGAAAAACTATGACCTTAAAGAACAAATTTCAAAAGCAAAAGTAGCATTGGTATTACGATAATGACATTTTTTAGATCGACTTTATTCAATTTCTACTTTTTATTGCCAACTTGTAAGTTATTATAAAAAAATTAAGAAGTAAGAAACGAAAACGTTTTGGAAAACTTGTGAAGTTGAAGAAGGCAGAGGAGGGAATGGAGGATAGATGCGATAAAGGTGTGAGTGTACTAACCTGGCTTTTAATCCTTTATATGCGTATGTATAAATTTAACCTACCTCAAGTCGAAGGGTAACATAGGTCAACATTTATATATTAGTTCTCAAAAATTAAATAATATTACGCTTTTATCAATTATAACAGTAATACCATAATACTTCGATTTCGTAAAAGTAAAAAAAAAACACCGAGATATTTGTAAAAACAATGAAATCTAACATTGATGACAAGAAATAATATTATTTTATATTTCGAGAAGATGCTTCCATTACACCTTAATAAAAAAAGATTACAAATATCGAAGAATATTAAATACGTGTAGCACATCATCAATGAAGACCTCTCGGATGATGTCGACATTTAAAGCAAATGATAACTGTCAGTATATTGTCTAATATGATTGGTCGCAGATTTTAAATAAAGCAGCAATTTAAAAAAAAAAACACACACACACACACATTGCGTAATGTATTCTGTACTAATCTATTAACTTGTGCGGCATGGGATTATTGCCGAAACAGCTCGATGAAACGACTCCGAATTCAACGTGATAACGTCTTCAGAATTGTATTTGGATATAGGAGATACAGCAGCGTATCGGCAATGTTCACGTAGTAACGAATGAATGGATTTGCCGGCCTGATGAGACACCAGTTCACAGGAACAAGGATGCGGCTAATGGCCTCCGATAACACGGTGGTGAACGCAACCTACCAGTTTCAAGCGCCAATCTTGAGTGAGCGCTGGGCCCGAGCTCACTTAGGACCACGTCAGACATAACTGTTTATTTTATTGTATTTTTAAAATATTACTTAATTTTAATTCTATTTGTGTACCGTAATACTGTTACTTTTCCATTGTTTTGTATATTATCTTAACATATAATATTTTTAATTTTATTTTATTATTTTTTAATGGGACGTGTGGGATTGCACAACTGTCCATATCCTGGTATAAAAAACGTATCAATATTTATAATTATTATTATTACGTTTTCTTCGTCAGAGGAATTTGTAAAGTAAATAAAACTCTGAATTAAATTAATTAAACTATTAGGCCAGGCATGTATGAGCGACTTTAGTCACGGCAACAGTATCGTCACTATTTCAAAAATCCATACAAATTCCAACCTCCTTCACATTATTATGCTGAAATGGATAAGGAAACATCACATAACTATTGCTGCTAAAAAAGTAGCTCGTACGCGCCTGGCCTTACAGCATCGCGTTGAAAATGTTTTTAATTAGTGGACAATGCAAATAATTTTAAACGTATCTCGCTGTGTTTCGAATCCACAAAGCCTATTTAAAATTCAAAATTTCCCGAAGTGGCACTAAAAAATAATTGAAGCATTTACAACACAAACGACAGTCGACAAAAGTTCAATTATTGCCAGTACGTCGCGGAGAAACAATAAAATACTGAAGGCAGGAGAACAAGCCGTAACGCGGGGTAACTTTATTGGCAATTGCGAAACTTTCTTCCTCGGCAGTGTGCGAAATTCAATTTAAAATTTCCCTTCATTAAGTTGCAAAGTTACCCCCCGGCGTGTGAATCTAGCCCATTCTGCCCCTGTAGTCGAGTTTTTAACTAGGCTAGTTGTTCTAGGCAGGGCTTTTATTTGCGGAAGAATCATTCGCGCACTTGACAAGGTGTAGTTTGTTATAAAATGTATTAAGTTAGGTATCGTTAGAATTTTTGGAAAAACTTCTTTCCCCTTAATGATTGGCATAAGGTAAACTATTTTACTATGAATAGTACATAAAAAAAATATCTTTAATAAATGTGAAATTAATTTGTGTTAAAAGCATTAATAAGAAATTTTTATATATTAAACAGTGGTTTACATACAACATTTCTTATTTATTTTATAAATAAGAAAACATTTTAAAAATCCACATTTTCAAAATAAAATATTTACATATAGGTAATTAAGTTTGAAAATTCTTTTTTAGCCGTATAATAATCGATTAAATTATAAATAATCATTGATATAAACTGCTGAATGCGCATACACATAGCATCACTTCTATAGATCACAACTTCTCAAACCTACAAACACACTCACACATGCACACTTATACTACACATGTGACCCGGAAATTTACTCAATGAACTGAAAAATCGACTCAAATCGTTGGAATACATTGCCTACACCAACCACAACAAATTGAATGAAGTATTAAGATATGTGTACGAGTATGCTTCTAATAAATCTCGAAATGATGAATGAAGTACCAACTCTGTTCTGATAGCCGTTCTACCAAATTTTGTAGTTTATGATATATGTATTCTTTTTCTCTCTTGTAAAATATTGTTTTGTATTTTTTTAAATTGTTTTTGTATATTTCTAACCTGTTCTTCTTGTTTATGTTATTTTTATTTTGTTTGTGTCCATTTTTGTATTTATTTTTAAACATATTTGCTTTGAAAAATTTGTTAATATAAAATTAAATATTATGTACAAATTAATACTTCCACAATGACTTTGGTAGATAACTCATGGGAATGAAACTTTGTTGTATGTTTTATAAAAAAAAAAACAATAATAAACAACACATTACAAGAAAACATATCATAGGTACCCACTATGTAGGATTTAATTTCTGAAAATTTTAACTTACTGCAACCATAATAACACTAAAAAAAATTAGAGGAAATTTTTAAAAATCGCTCCACGTTTGTATAAAAATGGATAATTATTAACAAGTTGTTATCAAACAATTTTTGAACCCTGTCATAGCACGCACCATCTAAAAATATGTAAATTCCATTCTTCCCCCACGTTCCTCGTGAATAACTAAGTTTGAGGTAAATTACCTATAGTTTTAAGACATTTTTATGCATTTTTCATCACCGCTGGGATAAACAAAAATGGTGCAATCAAAATGAGTATTGCTATTTTCTTTAGTATTGTTTCCAACCTGTGACCTCTGAACTAAGATCTAAGTGTTTGGCTACTTTACCAGAAGGTCGTTGAGGAATGCGTGGTTGCCTTTTCTTTAAATTCTATGCTTGCCTATGTATACATATAATGGCAACCAAATAAAACAAAACGACGATAAAATGGAACATGACAAAATAAAAAGTTAGGTTAGCTGAGGTTAGGTTAGGTGGGGTTTATTCTTTGGCGATGCGTCCTCTCTGCGGTAGACGGCGTGATGGTTCGATAGTGTAAAGTGCGCTTGAGGTGAACCTTCACAAAACTGCGCTATAGAAATTAACTCTTATTACTATTATTTTTTCCTTTTCGTCAATGCTTTATTTTATCAATATTGTCATGGAACTTTATTTCATTACACAACATGATTTCGTTTGCGATGTGAGTATATAACACGTATCTTTATCATTCTAGAATTGAATTAAAATACATAATTCTTATTTACTGCAAATGTTATATAAATTAAGACATACTTCATAAAATACATAGTTGGTGGCGTAATTTAATGATCAGCATAGTTGTCATTTTTTTCTCTTTTGTCTTTTTATAATTACAATTTTTTTTATTATTATTATTACTTTTATAAACAAATAAATAAAAAAATTCAAAAAAATTCAAAAGATTGGTATTCACTTTGTGGCGTCATTCTTAATAAATAAATTAAAAAATACTTTGTAATCACCATTTTATTAATGTATATATAAATATGTTTATTATTAATTATATTTAATTTACTATTAACGCTTTTTGTGGTTTATAAGATTTAAAATTTGGAAAACCAATCATTCTTTTGATATAAACAAAGATTTAAAAATTTTACTTACAAATACAACCGGTTTACAATCAGACAAATTTCAAATTTTAGAAATCAGAAAAAAGTGTTAATAGTCAATTAAATATAACTAATAATCAAATATATCTTTTTAATAGCTATCTTTTGAACTTATTGTCATATTAATGTCAATAAAAAAAAAGTTTTTTTAAAATTTCTAATATAAATTTGTTATTCAATGTTTTATACATCGATTTAATTTATATTTTTAATTAATTATTACATATTTTAATCAATTTTTATTTATGTTTATAATTTTTCTATTCTTTCATTATTATGTTCTATGTTTATCATTTGTCTATGCATGGCATTATTTTTTTTTAGTATTCTGAATACTCCTGCTTTTATCGCTTTCGAAACATATTGATATGTATATATTAATAATAAAGGGGTAATTACAAAGTAATTTTTAATCTTATTTCGTTATTTTATGTAAGTACTTCCAAAGATTAAAACCGTTTCACAAATTCAATTATAATATCCCGTGATTTTTCACGGGACGGTGCTAGTATAAAATAAAGATTGAAGAATAAAACACAATGGAACTTTACACAAAGGACTTAATAAATTGTTATTTTTTACGTTTGTCAATCCCACCACTTCGGGTAAATATACCAAAGGAAGTTTGGGGTAATAAATCACAGCCAGTTCCTACGCCCCATGTTGCACTCAAATACTTTGGCTTTGTACGCGCGACTACGTCTTGACAAGCCTAACGACGTGAACTAGAATGCAAAGTGTGTACACTTTAGCAAAGTAGCTTTCTCCTCGTGCTGTTATATTTATCGGTGGCCGCTTTGGAATGATTATTTGTTTCATTTCTTGCTGCTACTGTTAGTCCAGAATTTTTCAGATAATGGACTAAAAATAAATGTCTCACGTAAACATAAAAGGTACCCTGTAAAATAAGTAATGTGTTTCAGCAATATTTTCTTGTGGAAATGAGTTTGCTTGAAAGTTCGGGTCAATTGATTGATATGTGAACCATAAGAAAGAAGAAAAAAATCCGACACATTTTTATTTAAAATGGAACAATGTGGAATGAGCTGCCTAACAATTTCATTCGTCTTTCCCCTTTCATTTTTTTTAGCATTTTAAAGATTTAATTAACCCTCGAATGGAAGCGTTCTTCTTTAGCTCATTAATGGAAGTGAGAAGTATATTTATCTCCAATGTAAAATATGCATTTTTTTTCTATGTTTGATTTATCTTTATAGTTTAGGGTAATAAATGATGCAGTCACCCATAATAAACACATTTATGCTTAAATGATCAAAAATATGTATAATTCACTCGTTTATTGTGTCTGAGAAGCGATCGGTAAATTTCACTCAATAATTTTAACAACGCAAAGAGACTTAAAATTTCGTGAGTGAAAAAACTATTAAATTTGCTTACGGGAAAAAGGCGCAATCTGCTACTATGAATATGCATTGGTGAGTAAATAACAAAGGAAATTATATCTTGAAGGAAGCTAGCGCGATCGGTCGGTACTCCGGTGAAAAATTAGCTTGAAGTTGAACGGAATAAATTTTAATCCACGCTTCCATTCTAATGATATTTAACTCCCGCCATGGGGAAGGCACGGAGAGTGGATTGCCAGATAAATCTGTCTTGATTCTTTCACAATCGTGCATCGTATCACACAAACCCTTCCGTTTTTCCGGCTTTGGCGTGACGTAGTTCAAGTATGTGATTTACTTTATCGTGTTGTGATTTTTCTACATATTTCTTGATGAACTTGCCATGATCACCTGTTACACCTTTCTGAAACCATAAGATTTATATTCCCAAACTTTCTAAATATTCCGTTTTTCGGATTTTTTCATTTGTAATTTAAAAATGCTTCAAAATTGAGATTTACTGTTTTCCATCCACTTTCCCATTTTCTATATTCACTTCCATGCATCTTTGATAACTTTTAAAAAATGCGTTAAAGGATAAAACAACTGCATTTTAGAATGTTTAGCTGATTATAGATAAGATCTTCGAATCAATCATAGATTGTGCACAAATTTTACAAGAATTTTATCCCTAATATGGAAAACCATTGATTGAAATTGTATTTCAGGTACATAATTGCAGTAATAGTTCATTTACCAGTGAAGATGGTTATTAAAAAAAATCTTTACAATAAGAGAATGAAAAGGTGTAATATTTTTGCATTGCCGTGAAAAATATATTTTTTTTAAATTTATAACGCAAAAGTAACAGTGTTCATTTAAATATTTTATTTACCCTTTTTTTCGTACAAATAGCTCGCTACTTCTTAATTGTAAATTCCATACAAATTTTAATTATTTATAGATTACATCATCATTATTTCGTAAATAACACGTTCACAGTCCCATTACGAATGTTTTTACACGTAAAAACGGTGTTTGTATGTGCTTTTATGGCCCCATTGCTAATTGCAGTAGGCGGATCGCAGCCTGCAGTACGTAATAAAATTAATCATTTGCAATCATCATTGAAAAGCTCATGATGGTGAAAGCTCGTGAAAATTATCAAAATTTTCTGGTTACCACGTATAAATGATTGCCTTTGTAAAGTTAAAATATCATATTCATGAATAATAATAAAATTATTCCTTTATTTATTTGTTGTGTAATATACGCCCGATATTGGCTTTTACATATAAAGTTAGTTATAATAAAAAGGTGCAAAATACATCACAGGAGGATAATAGATAATATATCGAACAAATACAGGAATAACATAGTGTAAGGCGAATAATCAAAACATACCTCACATTCACTGTTACTTATACTCTAGACGAGAACTTAATTGTTTTTATAGGATAATTTATTCAATTCATCTTTCTCAACTTATTGAATAGTAAGTTGTTTATTTTATCTATCGGTATCTATATTTTTGTCTAAATCATAAAAACCGGAAAACAAACTGAAAAAAGAGTCAGATTATTCATTGCTTCAGATGAAATCGTTTCTTTAGCAATACTGCAATTACTCGGAATGTAAATTTCTTGTGCCACGTTTCCTGAGAGGAGAACTCGTGATAAACATACCAAAAAATGTCACAGCGAAATCGGAAGTTTGCGAGCGCAACATCCCTAACCGAGTAAACCACAGAATCCGTTCCGACAGGCCGCACACTGCAAGCAAATGTAATATGCAATATTATTATGTACTCGTTTGGGATATTCTAGACGTGGCAGTGAAACTCTATGGTGTACAAAAATAATATTCCTGTGTTAGGTTCCAATGACGCTTGATGGGAGTAAACGTAAATGAGCACTGTAACGTTTTTGCTTCGTGATTGAGATTTAACCAGGTTTCAGAAAAAAATGCGGGATATTTCAAATTAGGTAGTGTATAACCAAATGTGCCCCAATTTAGTTTTAAAAATAAATACATTTGTATTGTATTTGTTACAAATTCCACATGAACAATATATTTGTACAATATACAATACAATAACCAATAAAATTAACTGAATACGACACAACGAGAGATAATCTAATCTAGCCGAACAGCAGGACGCGAATGATGCTCTTGGGAAAAACCGTATCAAATCGATAACTTAACAATATCTGATCGATAGGCTTAACTGATAACGATTTTATAACGATTTCATATCGATTTCCCAAGCACGATTGCGCTCATTAGGTGTGTGGACAGTAATATTGACAATGAAATAATTGAGAAATAGTCCTACGATGGCAACACTGGGGGGTTATTGTCTATGGATCGCCATTCCTAAACGTCAAACGCACGTGCAAACAAGTTGACAATGTCGAATAAATGTTTACTGACTAACTAACTAACCATCACGCCGTTTCCCCGCAGGGGTAGGCAGAGAGGACGGACCGCCAAACAACTCGATCTTGGCATACACTTCTTGCTTCATTCACTTTCATACAACGTCTCATACATTCTCTTCTGTTATTCCGACTTCTGACATGGCCCGACTCAAGTATTTGATTCACTTGATCGTGCCACGTCTTCCTTGGACGTCCCCGGCTTCTTCTTCCAAGTATTGTAATATTAAATACACTTTCATAGGAAGTGATTTTACGGAGTGGTTTGACATCACAAAAGGTGTTAAACAAGGCTGTGTAGTGTCATCGTGGTTATTCAATCTATTCACGGATAATTGTATGCAAGAATTGAAAGAGGTGAGTTTGGGCGCGAAAATGAGTAATCTGAAAGTATGTTGCTTATTGTATGCTGATGATGCAGTGCTGATTGCTAACAGTATGGAAGATTTACAGTCCCTCGTATCTAGGATGAATGAAGTATGTATGAAGAATGAGCTAAAGATGAATGTAAGTAAGTCTAAAGTCACGGTGTGCAATACAGTTATGAATGACGAATACTTGGAGCAGGTCGATGAATTTGTATATTTGGGAAGTATATTTACGAGAGATGGAAAGACTGATAGGGATATTGAAAGAAGGGTGAATGCCGGAAACTCCATTAACGGAAGACTGAACGCGGTTGGCGCTAACTAAAAGTTTTCCAAAGAAGCAAAGCTAGCAGTCCAAAATGGAGTGCTGATACCAACCCTGATGTATGGCAGTGGGGCATGGAAATGGCAGAGGAAGGATGACAGTAAACTAAATTCCGTAGAAATGAGATCTCTGAGACGAATGTGTGGTAAAACCATGTATGATCGTGTGAAAAATATTGAGATTCGTAAACAATGCAAGGCTGATGTAAGCGTAATGAGTAAAATTAAGAAAGGGACGCTTTGATAGTTCGTGCATATAGAGCGAACGAACGATGAAAATAGTGTAAGAATAATGTATGAGGCGAATTTGAATAGAAGAAGAAGCCTGTGACGCCCGAGGAAGACATGGCACGATCGAGTGAAACAAGTTTTACGCGCCGTGTACGACATGTTCAAATGTTATTTTACTCAATGTGTTTAATAATCTTGTAATCTGGAATGTTATAAAATACAATTATATTCAAATGGGAACGGAGTGTTCGTTGAAAAACTGCATATTGAAAACAAATATAAAATCAAAAATGTTTCAACTAAGGAAAGATTACAAAAACACGTAAATAATGAGTATTTTACAAATATGTACGTACATGGTCATAAACAAAAGCCGGTAAAAGAAACATCAAAATAATTTTTTTTATTGAAAAACCTTTGTAACTATCTTTCACTTGTTTATTACAGACCGGACCGGTTTCACCCTATCTCGGCATCTTCAGACTGGTACAATTTAAAATAAATCTATGGTATACGAGTATATAATATCTTTGTCGAGAGTGGTCCCATTGCTCTTTCTAATATAGCGAATTTATAACTGAGAAATTTGTTTTATTGCTGACGGGACGGCTTTACAATTATATTTGAAACTACTTTCGTGTTGGTTTATTACCTTCTGGGAGATGGATTACATTGTGTTGGTTTACTGAATCGATTAGTTTTTATTTTTTATTTTTATTTATGTAGTGTCTATTGTGGCAGCTTTTGTTTGTTGGCAGGTAGAGATTGAGGATTTTCGCACGAAATGTACTTTCTTTCATGTAAGCAAAAAAATATCGAGTTTGTGTTTATGTAAAAGACTTATGACAGATGGATTTGAATCAGCCAGTTGTTGTATAGTCAGGATATGTGGGTTCAATTTTTCTGGATTTAATTAAGTCCGTGGAAGTGAAAACATGCACCCAGAAACAAAAACCTAATGGTTTACCGCCTTATATCGTTATAAATCTGAAAGAGCACTTGCACAAACCATTTATATTTATAACTAACATTGAGACAAAGTATTAGAATATTCGCAAACCAAGAAGGTAGACTTAAAATAAAAAAAAATTGAACTATTTAAAGTATCAAATAATCAAATAGAAGTATAAGAACACCCGTCATTTTAAGATTATTTGTAAAATCTGTAGAATATATTGTAGCTACCTGATTCTACTTGCTGAATTGGCTACAAAGATTTACTATTTGAATATTCGTCCAACACCTGAAGTACGGCGACAGTAGTGACATCTACATTTCTTATATAGTCGTCGGTTTTCCCTAATAGCATCATTCACTTCTTCCTGTTTGTCTTGAATATATCATCTCTCTTTATCTCGTAATCTATTGACATTATTTGTTATTGCATTTGTTTGGTCAGTATTTTATGAATCAACGTTAGGGCTAAGTATGTGTTGATTCTTATGAGCTGAGTGAATTAATGTTTAATATATCGTTTTTTAGGATCTTTCATTAATGAAGCGACTTACCAACGGTTAACAGATGTTGCTTTATTTGTACAACAGTTATAATATTTTATGATTTAATTTGCACCATATAAATAAGAACACGAAATAACAGATAAAATAAATGAAGCTTCGCTGCTTTGGACATTTTGTTATTATTACCAACCGCTTTCAATTCTCATTAGTGGAGTTTCTTGCATTAAAATTTTAAATTTTAAAGAGATTCTTGCTTGTGTAGTGGTGTATTGTATCGTCGGCCTTCTGCGGGGAGAGGGAGGATTGCGATAGGTGAATCAAAACTATTTTAAATCAGTTAAAACGACTGTCAGTGTGCACCATTTCATATAAAATACTGATAATTTCCTTTTACCCGTACACGGTCAATATAAGTTGAATTAAATTATATAGGTACAACATCAAAGCTTTGAAGGCCAAAGCTTTCGATCCAATCATATAGTACAAATTGGAACGGCCCGCGAAGAAGGTTAACTAAATTACATTCAGTTTATGTGAATATTAAATTAAGGTGAAAGTATTTACAATTTGGTACCGAATGGCGAATGATTCCGTTTAAAATAACACTTTTTAGCATACATGCTGATTAAATGAAAACCTTAATTTTACGAAGAATATAAAAAAAATGGTTTTCGTTTTATTTTTTTTATAGACGTGGAGTTGTAGACATATTATTTTATTAAAATCATTAGGTGGGAATGAAAGGGTTCCAACTCCATCTACACAAATGTTAAATTGTACAGTAGACGATAAAAAAATTACTCTTTTTAATTACCTCGGCTCAATATGACCCAGCGTCATTGGCGACGGGTTAATATTTTTTATTTTTTTATTTCTATTTGTTTGCGAATAGCATTGCTAGCATTGATAGCAAAATTGTCACTAGGTGTCGCACGTTTTATTATGTTCGAGTTTTTACATTAATATTTAATAACCCTATTGTATTTACTACCTAAAGATTTTCAGTTTGATTAATGTAAATATGTAAATACTTATTTTATTTAATTATTGAAGAAGATAATATTAACACATCCCAAATGAAACACGAATCCGAAAAAATAAAAAGATTTCAGTCGCATCTGGGACCCAGTACCTCTACCTATCCGGGGCAACCGCTTAACCAACTTAGCTAATGAAACCTGTTCAATATACGCCATCTACACCGATATCATACTTCTAGTTCAAGACTTGTTAATATTATCCTCCATTTTTAAAATCCCATATTATTGGCTGCTATCCTTATGATGATTCCAAAGTTTCATCCAGAACTTGAGTACAATTGATTGTAATCTGGATAGAGTCTCGGATATACCTACCCGATTTTTATTTATATGAGACATCTATTGACTTATTTTACTTAATATTCATTTTTTTTATTATAACTTTTTAAAGTTTGTAAACCTCATTGTAATATTTAATCATTGAAGAAGATAATATTAACACATCCCAAATGAATCACGAAGAATGGGATGTGTAAATATTATCTTCTTCATTGATTAAATTTTACAATGAGGTTTACAAACTTAATTTATTGATTATCATGTTTACTTCGCTCTTCTGTTTTCCATATAGAAAAACGACCATAAAAAACAGACGTCATTCTAACAGGGGGGAACGATCGATCCCATAAAAATAAAATGTCGTCAACACTCAATCTGCGTTCTAGCGTTTAAAAGCAGTGCGTTTTTTAACGATGGTTCCTTCTAACATTTGGAACATGACTGTTAAGAACGCAAAATGAAATAAAAATATAATGTTCAAAATAGATTGAGAGTTAGATTTTGCGTATATGTATCGACATGCTAACGATATCTCTGTGCATGCTCCTCAACATGACCTAACCTAAGCCGACTGATAGAGCGTATGTGGGATCAGCCAAATGGCAATAATAAATTGAGAGGAAAGCTATTGGGTTAAATTAGGAATAAGGTCAGGTTAGGTTGTCATGTCGATACATTAATTTAATTTTAATTATTATCTAATTGCGTTTTTTTACCATTTCACATTAGCGCTCCGGTTTAGTAACAACATTTAGGGAGTTCATGGTGAGAGGAGCGCGGGAACCTTCACACAACCCTGCTGTATAGATGCAACTTTTATCTTAACAATGAACGCACTCAACACTGTGTAACCAAGTTTGGAAATAACTAAGTAAATTAAATTAAAAATAACCTCTTAAATTTATTTTCACATTAACATCTACATTTAGAACATTATTAATATATTTTTTTATAATAATAACTGTATAATTGTATAATTTTTTCTTACGTTGTTATTTTATTTATATTAATAATAAAAATTACTTTGTTTCTCATATATTGGGACGAGAACCGATAAAAGCAGGAAAATACTTTTCAATGATCTCAGGTAATGAGAAATATTTCATTTTGTTTTGAAGAGTTTCAATCACTATGTACTTTTGTTACTTAATTTTATTACTGTGCTACCGATTTCGACACATCCGTGTCATTCACTAGCGTTCTTAAAACAAACTTAAATTAAAAAAAGTACAGAAATAAATAGACATTATTAGGTGAGGTTAGTGGTAGTGGTAATTTGTAGGAAGGGTGGGCGGTGGGAGGAGTCAAAATAACTAGGAAACATGGTTAACAAAGGTGATTTACGGGGTGCTATTATTTTGTTAATTAAATTAATTTTAGATTAACTTTTTTTTTATTTCTTAAGTTTCTAAGGTGTCCAACTTAAAATATGTATTAATATTTACATGTTTAAACTTAGTTTTTTTTATTGAAGCTATGGCCTATCCCTAACAAATGATTAGCAAACTCGGAATAGTTATTATTTCGTAAACAGAGTTCATGTTCCCTGATTCTGATTTTTAAATGTATATTAGTCATACCTACATACTGTGCGTCACATTCATTACATTCTAAAGTGTTGTTATGTAACAAATGGAAGATCTTAGAATACTTCTAGCTTCTCGTTGCAAGGAAAAGCCCGGCATCCAATAACACGACAGCCCGCCAACGGCTACGATAATCAACCAATCCGGTGAGCTCCCACCACCCAGCTTGGTTAATCAACCAATGAGGTCAAGCGAAACAGATAATTACTGGCCGCATGCTCCGTTGGAGCTCGCAGCCCGGTTCAATTATTGCATCATTCGATTCCATACATGGAAATATCAATTGCATGAGAGTTTGAGGCCCCTAGCAGATTGTTCCTTTACTACCCTTGTAAAACACCTAGAATGGTGTCTTTTTAACTGTTAAACTCAGTGTAAGAAAGGGTAATACCAGTGCACCTTGGACGCTGGCTAGACTCCGCCTTGGGGACGGCGTCGTTTGGACCATCAGCTAATACATGTAAGCCGCTAACCTCCACATTCCTATTATGAGCTGTACTTGTATGTCTTCCCTCATTAACTTTCCCGTTTAGAACTCCTTCAGAGAGAGGAATAGTCTAGAACAGAGTAGATGCCAACTTCTTGGCGAAACCTGCATAACTTGTATGACTATGTTTTTGTTACAATAAATTTTGAACTGAAAGCACGCCATCTCATCAATAAATCTAGAGTAGAATGCTTCCCTCCGATTATAAGGCCGCGGCCGACTCATTTGACCTTGAGAAAAGGAATCTTCATGCTATACCAATGCCGAGCTAAGTCATGATGGAGCGGGGACCAGTCCTGAATACGATCTCAGGGCGAGTTGCACTGCTTCTCTTTACACCAACTCTCTTTTGCCCATTACCCTCCTTTCAGCACCCCTAATACTGACGCACATTCCTAATACGGCCCTCAACGTGTTGCTCTTTTTGGCTCGTAATACTGGCTTCCTTCGTGGGGCTTTCCGTCCTTCCCGACCTGCTTCTTTTTTCCCCCAATTCCCACTTCTAATACTGGTGACATTCTCACCCCTAATACTGGCGCCCTTGTAATAGTGTATATTCCGCTTTTTAACATTTATTACAAATGTCCTTGTTGTTAATTACTTGTTTAATTTAAGTTATTTTAAGAACGCTAGAGAATGACATGGATGTGTCGAAATAGGTAGCGGAATATTAAAATTATGCAATAAAAGGACATCGTGATTAAAATCCTTCAAACAATATGTCTAGAAATTGTTACAAAGTTAATGGACCAGACATACAAAAAAGACAATATTTCATTTATGGTAAGTGACAAATGCTTCTCTCTGGTACTAGACCCTCACTCGTCTCTTTTCGAAATGTTACTGGCGAGCCTTATTCTTCCTGATTCTCTTCTTAAAAACTAGTGAAATTAACCTCCCTGCTTCTGTTCTAAAACGCTACAACTACCAAACCTTCATGGTTCCTCTCTAAAATGGCCCTAACTCCCCAAAGCAGTTGTCACGCTATTTATTTCATCATTTATTTATTTATAAAATACATGATATTTAATGGAGACATTTACATGGAGTAGATACATTAGATCACCATACTAGGCGGCTGCCTGTTTCATGGTGACCAATGGAGTATAGTTACTTTGTATGAAGTCTAGTGTAAACATGTGGATTTATTATATTAATTATATTAACATACTCACAAGTAGAAAAATTATAAAAGAAAGTAGAATTTAAAAAGGAGAAAAAGACTTGTCTAAGGATATATAACACAAAGAATAAAATCATATATTAAAATTAAGAATGGCTTACCTTCATGCGTTAATAATTAACACGTCTATGGGAACCAAAATAGTTAATCTAAACAGGATTACACAGAGACAAAGGACTTCTTTTAAGGTACCCACGTCAAATGAATTGCATAATCCCATAGTTTGTGGAAATTGTTTAGCCTTAATTTGGTACAGGGCACACGTGTTAACTGATTTTGTGAACAAACTGAAAACTTGACCTTATATTGAATTAATTCATACCCGTGTGATTAAACTCAAAACATAAAATCATTACATAATTCTGCTGTCACATTTTTTTAATAAGCCTCTAAACTAAAATATATCATGTCAGCCACCTCTAGTCGGGAGCTCCAAAATATCTGAAAAAAAAACCCTTCACTGTGCAGAAACGGGCGGTCCATTTGATAGATTCCCACGTCAGGTGGTATTTTAACGGAAGGCCCTCTGAGGAAATAGCATCATTAATCCTTTCGGCATCGTTACATTGTCGGAAAACACGCCAAACGCGCGCTCAACTTTTGCACGCGGTTGACATTTGTCACATAAGAATGGGTTGCTTCTACGACTCGTTGTTGTGTTCACCAGCTCGACTGTGGAGTGATTTGCCGGCCTCTGTGTTTCCTTCCTCCTACAATATGGATCTCTTCAAGACCCGAGTTCACTCCTTCCTATCATCTAAAATATCCTTCACACAGCATCCCTGAAGATGATATAGGCCTTGAGGGAAATTATTTCCCTTAGAGCCTCCTGTGTGTAGTTACTGTAAAAAAATGTTAGACATCATATAACTCCAAAGAAATATACTTAGTGTAAAACAATTAAAATGAACAACATCAAATTATTATAATTATTAACATAGTAACATAGAAATGGGTGGTGAGACATTGTGGTTAATGATATATAAGTTAATCAGAAGTATCTTTTTTTTTCTGTGGCTAAATTAGTCAAAAAAGTAATATAGCATTTTTGGAAGGAATAAATTTCTTTTATAAATTTCTAATATAAATTTGTTGATATGATAAAACACATATAAAACTTATTTCCACTTTTATTTGAATAAAAAATAATAACACTTTAAATAAAAGTGGAAATAAGTTTTATATGTGTTTTATTATATCATTATAATGGAATTTCAACATGTATTATCAGTTTCAAAAACAGAAATAAATTCTGTTATTAAATATTTCGTTACATTTTTTTTGTTTTACATTAAATTTTTACATTTTTAATTAATTACTTATCTATTTTCATCACTTACTGTTAATTTTTGTTTATCTTTGTAATTTAACCTATTTTGTGATTTTTATTTTCTATGTTTATCATTTGTCTATAGTTGACATTAATTTTCAGCATATTATTTATCCTGATGAGGAAAGCTTTGCTTTCGAAACATTTTGATATTTATATATTTAAAAAAGTGGTGCAAATAAATCTATTGTTATTAATTTTTTTAAACTAAGTACGCCTCACTACATGGTTACCACCCTTGCTACTAATAAAAGAGTAAATCGGGATTTTGGTATACAGTTTGGCGTTAGTTCCGCTATTCCGCGTCAGAAACAGTCAGGTTGTGCTTTTGGACGTGCTTTCAGCCAAATTACAGCTATACGGTCGCTAGGTTTGATTCGAAATAACGCTCTGCAATTCCAACAATGTGTGGTAAGTATATGGAAGTAGGGTGTTTATATATTTTCGTCAATATATTTTCCTTACAGCTTGTCTATGAGTACTGTGTTGGTTCTGTTTTCAATGTTCTTCCCATTCTGTTAAAACGACAGTGTGAAAAGGGAGTTAGGTAGTACAGGGGTAGAACTATATGATAAAGAATACACATTGAAATTGCTTTCAAGGAAGAGTTTATTTGAAGCCCCTGTGTCTTAGACTTAGTACATTTGGTTACACATCATACACTGCCTGCATTGTAGGTATATTGCCAATCCATTCGATCGAAATGAAAAGATGAAGAATTACTTTTTGTATTAGATATTTAGAACATGAAATACGACCACAACGCATTCCTTCGATGTTCTATGGCTAGAGAGTTTGTTTAGTAAGCTGCAGGTTCTGATTTCGATTGTGGGTTGTACAAAAATCTTTATTGTAAGTTAATATTAAACAAATAACAATTTTTTTTAGCTACTAACTAAATGTTAGTGTAAGGTGAATATATGACGCAAATGTGAATGGAAGGAAAAGTCAGGGACGCCCTAGGAAGACATGACACAATCAAGTGACTCAAATACTTGAGTCGGGCCATGTCAGAAATCAGAATAATAGAAGAGAATGTATGAGACGAAGAATGAATGTGAATGAAGAAAGATATCGAGATCGAATTGTTTGGCGATCCATCGTCTCTGCCTACCCCAGCTAGGAAACTGCATGATGGTAAGCTAGTTGATCACTTCCAATAATTTTTTCTATCTATTCTCCTTATAGATCAACTTTTTTTTTAATTGAAATTCAACGGCTTAAAATTCTATTAATTTTTTTTGTATCTTTTGTTCGTTTGTTTTAGTTATTTATTTTTTATTTGTCATTTCCGTAATAAACATCGTTATTTAAAATTGTGGAATCAATTTTGTAGATTCTCTTCAGCTGGCCCGGGCTTTTTTCTTTACAGAGAGATCCAGTTTGCTCAAAGTACGCTGCACCATAGTTGCCGACTCAGTTTTACAGAAATCACGAACACAGAAAACATTGTGCTGCATAGTAGCCATTTTAGTCATAACCGATGCATGTTTGTTTGCTCAAGTACTCTAGCAATCGATGGTGCAACTATGAACCCCTCTTTCGAATGATTTGTATATAATTCACATATAACGTAAAAATCAGGAAATAAAGCAGTACGAAATTGAGTCCATCACGTTTAACCTAGCTCATGTAAATTATCATCTCAATACAGGTGCATACCTAGTTAGATAGGTAATACGTCAGCATCAATAACAAATGTTTATTTGCTCTGATAAAGGATTTACCTTATTTCATACTAATATAAGAAGTATCGAAAAGAACTTAGATGAATTAATAATATCTTTAAAAACATTAAATTATTTTCCGGACGTTATAGTGTTAACAGAAACACATTCCGCCGGCGAACTGAATTATAATATCCCGGGTTTCACTTTCTATACAGCAACAATAAAGTTAAACAAAAACAGTGGTATTGCAATATTCATATCTAACCGCTACAATGTACTCAACATTAAAGAGATACATAATTTTCATAATGTAAACCTATTAAATATTGAGTTTAAAGACCAAAATAAATATTATAATATTATTGCCGTTTATC
Source organism: Halesus radiatus (assembly GCA_022606495.2). Taxonomy (NCBI): domain Eukaryota; kingdom Metazoa; phylum Arthropoda; class Insecta; order Trichoptera; family Limnephilidae; genus Halesus; species Halesus radiatus. The sequence continues at coordinate 146,571 of JAHDVE020003983.1, forward strand.
TCACTCATGCATCAGTAATATCACAATTTATAAATGAATTAAAAAATATATTATTAAATTTTAGAAATAAAAATAATATTATTGTTGGAGATATGAACTTAAATATTGCAAAAGAATACTCTAGTAAGGATAAAGATAATTATCTAAACATGTTAGCGGAACTTAATTATTTACCGTGCATAAATTCATATACTAGAAACGTTCGAGGTCAACGACCTTCATGTTTAGATCATATATTTACAAATATTTCTGATATCCAAAATATTATATCCGCTGTCATTCATACAACTATCACTGATCATTATTCATGTATATTCAATTATAAATTCTGTAATCCAACTTTTCCACCATTTAAACAAGAAAATGTTTCAAAAAAGTACTTAACATGGATGCGTTAAAATGTAAATTAGAAGTAGAAAATTGGCTTGATTTATATCAATGTAATGATGTCAATGTTTGTTGTAAAATGTTTGAAGAAAAATTATCTAAATTCATAAATGACTCAACAAATAATGTCATATCCAAATCCAAACTACCTAACTTCAAACCTATAAAACCATGGATAACTCACGGTTTAATAGTATCCGTACGTCATAAGCAAGCTCTTTATAGATTATTAACTAATCAACAACCAAATAATGAACATTTACAGAAACATTTTAAAGCATATAAAAATAAACTCTCATATATCATAAAACATACAAAGAAAGCTATTACAAACAGAAGTTGATACAGGTTGAAAATGACAAAGGAGTATGGACGATTATAAATGAGATAATGGACAAAAAAGAGTATAAAAACAATGAAATCAGCACTATTATTCATGATAATTCGGAAACATGTTGCAAAGAGAACCCTTTAAAAGCTGCAAATATATTTAACGAATTCTTTGCAAATATAGGAGAAAATCTTGCTAATCTCATACACAAAGATCCAAATATAACAATTCCAGACTGTAATGTTGATGTTAAAAATAAAATGTCAACATTTCAACTCACCACAGAGGACGAAATAGTAACTATTATAAACGGCATGAAAGGAGGCTCTGCCCCAGGTTTTGATAGAATTACAATTAACATTTTAAAAAATATTAAAAACAAATTTCTAAACCGTTAATGCATATAATCAACACAAGTTTCCAATGCGGAGTATTTCCATGTAATTACAAACAAACTACCATAACTCCAATATTGAAGTCTGGTAATCCCGAAGATGTTAATAATTACCGTCCCATTTCAGTAATCTCAAATATTGCAAAAAATTTTGAAAAACTTGTAAAAAAAAGACTTAACCAGTTTATAAAATGTAATAGCATAATTCACGAAAATCAATTCGGCTTTATGGAAAGTAGAAGCACACAGGATGCAATTTCAAAATTAACTAGCCTTATTCACACTTCATTGGATAAATCACTAAAATGCCTTGGAATTTTTATAGATCTCAAAAAAGCGTTTGATAGCATATCTCATGACAAACTTATAATTAAATTAGCAACATTGGAATAAATAGTACAGCTCTGGAATGGATAAAAAGCTATCTTTTCAAACGTCCTCAAGTGGTAAAAATAAACGAGGTACTTAGTCATAAAAAACAAGTAATTTTGGCATACCTCAAGGTACAGTACTGGGACCTCTACTTTTTATCATCTATGTAAATGACATATTCATGCAAAAGCTAAACGGAAAAATAATATCTTATGCTGACGACACTGTCATAATAATTGAAGGTACTGACTGGAATTCTATTAACAAGCTAGCAAATACTGATATTAATATATTAAAAAATTGGTTCGATAATAATCTACTCTCCCTTAATACTGGAAAAACAAAATTTATTCCTTTCTCTATCAATAAATTTAAATCAAAAACAGAAATAAAAATTATAATACACCAAAGTAACTGCAACAGAATCAATTGTAATCAAGCATGTTCAATACTTAGTCCAACTTCCAAAATTAAATACCTTGGTGTATATATAGACCAGCATTTTAAATGGAAAACACATATTTGTGAACTTGTTAAACGAATTAGAAAATGTATATATATTTATAAGACTAAGAAATATTCTTAGACTAGAAAACCTAAAAAGAGTGTACTATGCAATTGTTCAATCTATTTTACAATATGGAATTATTGGCTGGGGGGGAACATATGATAATATTTTAAGTCCACTTAAAATAATTCAAAGATTGATAATAAGGTAATTTTAAAAAAACCATCATCATTTTCCACTGAAAAGCTTTTTACAATATTCAATGTACCTACAGTAGATAAAATTTATAAAAAATATGCAATTATTCAAATCTTTAAAGAAAAACGTTAAATAAATTACAATTTAATATATCCGCAAGGTATCAACAAAACATTAAAATCCCGCCATTCAATACTAAGCATACGCAAAACACATACCTATATCTAGGAATAACTTTTTTTAACAATCTGCCATCTGATCTTAAAATTATAGAAAATATCCATGAATTTCAATATAGATTAAAAAATTACCTCAAACTACTCTAACAATTTAAAATTTTTATTATTATTAGATTCTCTTCTTTTCTTCTACTTTCTTTTCATTTTCTTTAATACTATTACTAGTGATAAATTACAAAATTTACACGACAAATTCATATTTTCCTGCTATTTTATAACAATATTTTAAGTTATGATTTGATTAATTAAGCGATAATCACTCACCAAACACAAGAACCTTGTTTCTTTATGGTGAGGAATAGCTATATTATATTTTTTGTTACACTATATGAATCATGTCTTATTTTTATATACTCTCTGTAAAAAAAATTATTATATTAAATAAAAAAAAAAAATAAATAAATAAATAAATAAATAAAAAAATAAAAAAAAATTATATATAATTAAATCGTTATTTAAAAGTGAATAAAAAACGGTAGTTGACCGGGTTGGAGCGGTCACCTTTCTTAGGTATGGCAGAATGACAGCTTTTTTCCAACCAGAGGGCACAGAGTCACGTTTCAGGGACATTTTAAAAAGCTTTGTCAAAATTAGGGCAGGTATTCCGTCAGGCCCACTAGCTTTATTAACATAAGTCGTGGAGTACATCCCGATGCCGGATCCTCAGCTTTTTCATATAGAAACCACAGTGAGGAACTGACGGCGGGATGGCACCTTGATCATCGAGGGCCGAGTTTTCCGTAAAAGGTTGGCCTTTTCGGTGGCGGTGTTTGCTAGTGAACCGTCGGGTCTGGTAAGAGGTGACAGACTGGATTTGAAGAAATTGCGACCAGAACGCTCTGCTGCCATGCGGGCAAGGCAGCAAGCTTTTTGCTGATCTGTAGGTCGTGCTCAAATTTTGACCTATTGATGATTCTCTTACTTTCCTTTGCCGATTTGTTATATGCTGATCTGTTTTCTGACGTTCGAGATGTGTTGTAGGCTCGGTAAGCCGCGTTTTTTCGTCGAACTGCTTCAAAGCATTGTCGACTGAACCACGGTTTTGAACCTACACCAGTTTGTTTAATGGTTGATTGAATGAAACCATCCATCGCAGATGTGATGACTTCACCAATTTCCTGTGCACATCTGGAAGGAACCGAAGTCTGAAAACAGACAGCTGAACATGGGAAAGCATTAAAGTGAGCCCGCAGACCGGACCAATCTGCTGACCTATAGTGCCACATTTTTCTCTTGAGCATCTCGATTGGCGTCTGAAGTTAATAGGGATTGATGTCGTCACCGGGCAATGGTCGGATGATCCTAAAGGCGCTGTGACATCAATCTCATAACCACGTGGCTCGGTAGTTAAAAATATGTCTAACAGATTTGAGCAGTGAGTCTGGACATCAGGAATCCTCGAAGGCTCCTGAACTAGTTGCACCAACCAATGGCAAAGGGCAAAGAATTCCGCCTGTCGGCCACCCGAGTTCGTTACACATGAAAACTTTAACCATTGTTCATTATGAACATTGAAGTTCCCCAAAACAACAAACTCGGCCGAAGGGTAGCGGGGTAAGAGGTCAATAGTTTCACTCAAATGTTTAAATAGCTCAGATGTGTTTGATTCGCTGAGGTTTGGTGAGCGGTATTAGCATGCATAAAATCTTACCGTACTGGCAAGACTGACGCGCACCCACATTACGTCAAATCTGAAATTGTCCAGACTCAACAGTCGCACACAGTTGACGTCAGCTCGGCGATACAAACAAACACCTCCTTTTGGTCTGAACTTTCCTACGAGGGTGAAGCCCGGGCAGTCCATATAGGAGGCGTTAGGAGGTTCAGCTATTTGTGTTTCAGAGAGGAATAGAAGGTTTAGGCGTTGAGATTGAAGCTAGTGGTGAACAGAATTTAAATTTTTGTGTAGGCCTCGAATGTAGGTAAAATTCACCAACATTTTTGGCCTGTACCGGGGACGCCTACTACTCGACGTTGTAATGATATTATTATTTATATTTTGTGATTGCATGGTTTTTATATTTTTGTTAGGGGTTTCAGAAGAAAAAGGAAAGCAGGGGAAGGATTAGGTATAAAGGGTAGGTAAGAAGCTGGGGGTCAGAGTATCCAGGATTGACGGACGTATGAATCCATCCCACCCACTATGGTGCAAGGCTATGGGTCGGGAGAGTCTAGGAAAGGGTCCCAATGCGCCCCAAACGCTACTGCTGGGTTCCCTCCGGTCACGAATCGGAACACCAGCAGCGGCGGGATTTTTACACTCTCTGATGGGGCAGCCCACCCTCATTCGTGAGCCTGAGGATCGGGCCCCTGTACTATCGAGCGGCCTGGACAACGGTAGCCAGTTGTAAAGGGTCTCCCTCAACCAGTCTCTCCCGATCCGACCCACCACGCAGTAGGTGGGCCAACGCACCCGCAGCCAAGACCTGGAAAAACCTGACCCCATGAACCCAGGCACCCCTATTAAGTCACCAAACGTAGCGAACCACTTGGGGTGACCTATGGCAGAGATGTTGATCATCCAAAAAATGGTCCCAGAGCGGCGGTACCCATACCCATCTCCCAAATTAATATGGGGTATAAGGGTATGCTATAGTCCCACTGGCTCTGAACAGTTGGGAGCAGTTGAACTCTTGCGCAGTATTCACATTTAAAAAAAAAAAAAGCAAAAACAGGGATATGAAACAGAACAATTCTCAAATTCCCCTGCTCCAGCTTTGCTTCGACATCAAAATATCTGCAAAGTCCCATAAATAAAAAAAAATTACACTACCTCTTAATTTTTTTTTAATGCTTAAATTTAAATCGAGTACTGATTCATAGCGAAGCAGAACAATGTTGCCAAAGGTAAAATATGTATCTAATTTATTTTTTTAAAGTATGTTCTTTTATAAAAAAAAAATTATTGAATAATCATTAAAAAAAACTCTGGAGCCCGAGTAGAGGAGCAGACTCAGCAGACACCCTCTCATTGTAGTAGATATAAACATCAGTTAGTTTAGTATACAAATAGAGTTCTGGCGTTTGCCATTCGCCAGTGAGACCTGAACATTGAACAAGTCACATCACTGCAGTTGCAGTGTGGAGTGTGGAGGATGCTCCTATCTCCCATGTATATATTCCCATGGCTTGGTCCTCCCCACTTCCTGCCGCCGAGCCCCGCGAGACGCGCTATACGTCAGTCATCGTCGTGGGGGCCGCGATGAACAATATAATAATAATAATACGCGGCACATTGTACCGCTGATGTAATCTAAGTGCGTGTTCACGAGATAATTAACTGGCGGTCGCGGGCGCGACATATCAAACCTATACATTTATTTCAGGGTGTTCACGTCTAACGCGCTAGTGAGCGAGCTAACTCGCGACAAACGTCAAAAGTCGAATGCATTGTTTAAAATCTTTATGCGAGCTAAAACGCTAGTTCGCGGCTTCGCTGGTTCGTGTTCCGAGCCAGCCTAGATCAAATGATTTTGAACTTGTCGCTAGCTATTTGCTAGCGATAGCTACATTCCCTGCAAATTTTAAACTTGATAAAGTCCTTTATTTTAGTATTATAATTTATGATTCAAAATAATGCTATTATTTTATTTTATTTGGAAAACCAACAGTTTACAATAATTATTATGTATGGTAAAATAAATGTAAACTTACGTATTTAGATAATTCAATTAAAATATAAAAGTTAGGTCAGCCTATGAGGTTAGGATGATGAGAGGGAGGGGAGGGGAGGATCTAGTCTGTGTAGAGTAAAATGTATTGTGTGGATGTTATTGATTGATTTTAGGTTTGAAATTATGGGAGGCTGAGTTGAATAAGTCCATATGAAGTGTTAAAAATGTGTTAAGTGCAGTGAATAAAGGTATTAATATATTATAGCTCGTAGGTAGACTGTGGAGGTGCAGGTCGGTAGAATAATGTAGATGAGAGCATTTTTATCGTTTAAAATGTTTTAAATGGCAACATCAGGGTGGTTCATAGGAAAATTAATGTAAGTTTTTAAAATAAAATTTCGTTTCGGATTAATAAAAATTAAAAAATATATTTTCATATTCGCAAATGCAAAATAATGCACAATAAAAAACACATAAATTTGTTGTAGACCACTTTTATTTTATCAAAACTCTACCGGTTTCGGAAGCACCCTTCCTTCATCAGGAGAATATTAAAACAAACTTATGATATAAAATATTGACAAGACATATAAATTTTAGGTGTTGGAGTGGGGGGTAAGCAAATAGGTAGGGATAATTGTAGGTTTTCGGGAAGAACAGAGCGATTTATTGGGAAAATATTCAGAATGGGACTAAAAGATAAGTTAATTTGGTTATTTAAAATACTAGCATTATTATTAAGGGATTTTCTAATTTCGAGTGCTTCTAAGTTATCCAATTTTTTGCTTTTATTGTTACGGTGAAGAATTGAAACCCCTGTGTCCTTGTTAAAAGTGTGATCTTTGGAAATTAGATGATTGGCAAATTCTGAGAAGTTATTGTTATTTAAGCATCTTAAATGTTCTGTGACTCTAATATTTATATTTCTAGTTGTTTTACCTATGTAGAACGATGGACAATCATTACAACATAGTTGGTAAATACCTGAGTGGCTTAATTTATGTTCTCTATCTTTGGTATTTTTTAGTAATTTACCTAAATTGTTATCAGTATAGAACGCGGGTTTAATGTGAGAAGGAAATTTTTTGTGCTAAGTGAGGAAAAGTTGGATATATATAAGATTCTGCGCCATTGAACGGGATTTATTATTTTATTATTATTTTCAGGTGTATTAAATAAAAATGTATTTGTTGAAATGAGTTTAAGTTTCTTATTGAGGATTTTATCAATTAAATTTGTAGAATAACCATTATTTAGAGCAATTTGTTTAATTTTTGTAAGTTCAATCGTAAAATTAACAGATGATAGTGGGATTTTTACTAGCCGGTGCACCATTGAATGATAAGCAGAATGTTTATGTGTGACCGGATGGTTTGACATGTTATGGATTGTTATATCTGTGTACGTAGGTTTACGAAAAATGTTGAATTCAATTCTGTTATTTATTGAAGTTAGTGTTAAATCTAAAAAATTAATCGATTAACCTGATGAAGGAAGGGTGCTTCCGAAACCGGTAGAGTTTTGATAAAATAAAAGTGGTCTACAACAAATTTATGTGTTTTTTATTGTAAATTATGGCGAGCCACAAAGTTAATGCTTTTTACAAATATGCAAAATAATGCATTTAAATTTCAAATACAAAAATATTCATATACTGGTGGTAAGTTTTCCGTTTTTAGTTGACGAATTGGTGCCATGTTGAATATCTATCAATATCAAGACGTTCGTGCCAACTGTAAAAAATTATTGCCAAATCGTTAAAAAATATATGCATTCTAGTTAGGTACCTACAAATTCTGTGAAAAGTGATATAAAGACAGACAAAGTGATAAAAACAAATAATTAATATATTTTATTACATGCAAAATGGGATAGGTTCTAAAAAAGCTAAGCTATTTCATATATTAAGATAAGATAAGCTACTTTTTAGAGGAGCACCTCGTCCAACGCAAAAATAAATAATAAAAAAACGCTTTTAATCAGTTTTACAACGAGGAACAACTATTTCAGTCACCGGAGAATAAAAACAATACATTTTTATTAATATTTTGTAAAATACTAATTTAATAAACGCGTTAGTAAATAAATAAATAAACGATTTTCTTGGCCTATTATACAAATAAATAAAAAAAGATTAATTATTTATTTAATAAACTTTTAAGTAAATAAAAATTTAAAAGTTTTATTCATTTAATAAATCTTTAAAAATTAAAAAAAAATGTATTGTAGTAAATTATATTAAATAAAATGATATTTCTATATTTATTTAAAGGTTTAATGAATAAATAAATAAACTGTTGTTTTACGTATAATAAGTTAATATATAAATTTCAAAGCCATTTTTTAAATTTATTTAATAAACTAAATATAACTAAGATAATTTAATTTATATAATAAATCCAACCTTGGTTTTAAGATAGTTTTTTAAAATAATGACTAATATGTATTTGTCGAATTTTAGTTTGGGCGGCGAGTGAACATTTTAGGATCGCAAAAGGAAACACGAGTAGTGCGGAAGCGACAGGGACTACATAATGTTCATTTAGCCCCTTTCAGTAATGTACTTAGAATTTAGTTACTACCATCTAGTTATCGTAATACATCGCTTATCTTCCTTCGGTCAGCAGTCAATCATTAATTAATGCAAAACGGTTTCCTTGGCGTAAAACCGAAGGGGGGAGGGGACAGTTACTAACTAACTAACCATCACGCCGTTTCTCCGCAGGGGTAGGCAGAGAGGACGGACCGCCAAACAACTCGATCTTGGCATACACTTCTTGCTTCATTCACATTCATACAACGCCTCATACATTCTCTTCTGTTATTCCGACTTCTGACATGGCCCGACTCGAGTATTTGATTCACTTGATCGTGCCATGTCTTCCTCGGGCGTCCCCAGGCTCTTCTTCCATTCACATTCGCGTCATATATTCTCCTTACACTCCTTTCTTCGTTCATTCGCTCTACATGCCCAAACCATCTAAGCGTCTCTTTCTTAATCTTGCTCACTACGCTTACATCAGCCTTGCATTCTTTACGAATCTCAACATTTTTTTACACGATCATACATGGTTTTTACCACACATTCGTCTCAGAGATCTCATTTCTACAGCATTCAGTCTACTTTCATCCTTCCTCTGCCAGTTCCATGCCTCACTGCCATACATCAAGGTTGGTATCAGCACTCCATTGTGGACTGCTAGCTTCGCTTCCTTGGAAGACAGTAATATAGCAAAAATGATTAAATATATTAAATCTTAAAAAAACAGTAATTCGATATATTTTTTTGAATGCAGATCTATTACCGAACAGTTTAGGTAGGATTAATAAATAATAAATCAGATGCACTGTATATAATAGATAATAGATTAGTATAATTATTGTTCGATGAAGTGGTGGATGCAATCTGTTAGTTGCTAACTGCCATAAGTTGTTATAGAAAATAGATTGTTGGTAGTAAGATTGCACGGCGCTTCTGAGGTGGTTTTTCACAAAAACGGCGCTATGCATATCATTAAAATATTATTATTTTAAATTACAGGAATGCGATTTAAAAAAACAACAAATAATACAAATTCAATTTTGGAATAACTTCTTCAAGATTATAAACTTCATTGTAATGTATTTTTTATCATTGAAGATAATATTAACAACTCTCAAAATGAAACATAAAAGAGAAAGTTAACGGTAGCAACTGGAACTCGAACCCAAAACTTCATGGTCTATCCGGGACCTTGGGCTCTAATCCACTGAGCGACAGCTACCCTAATCCGTCCCGTCATTTTTATCGGTATCATACTTCAATTTCTAAGAATTGTCAATATCATCTTCAATTAAATCCCATATATTTTTTGGCTGCTACCTTTTTTATCATAACTACAAGATGCTACCGAATTTATTTGTAATCTTTAGATAGTGTTTCGGATATACCTATCCAATTTTTATTTATGTTGACTTTTTCTACAAGAATAGAGTTAATTTTGAATTAACTTATTGATGGTTATCTTTTCGGTTTCATGTTTCATTTTGAGAGTTGTTAATATTATCTTCAATGATTAAAAATAATACAAAGTTTGAAATTTACCACATTGTTCTCTTTATTTGTGGATATCGTTTTCCAATAAAAACTTCGTCCATTGTCCCTGCAAACACAACGCCAAAAACTTCCAAACTAATGTGAACATTGTGAACACAAGTCAGTAGCGGGGTAAAACACGCTCGCGCTCGTGAGTCAACGTGAACACCCACTCGCTAGGTCAGTCGCAACGTAAAACGCGCCCGCGCTCGCGAGTAAACGTAAACACCCACTCGCTAAGTCAGTCGCGACGTAAAACGCGCCCGCGCTCTCGAGTAAACGTAAACACCCACTCGCTAGGTCAGTCGCAACGTAAAACGCGCCCGCGCTCGCGAGTAAACGTAAACACCCACTCGCTAAGTCAGTCGCAACGTAAAACGCGCCCGCGCTCGCGAGTAAACGTAAACACCCACTCGCTAAGTCATTCGCGACGTAAAACGAGCCGTAAACACCCACTCGCTAAGTCAGTCGCGACGTAAAACGCGCCCGCGCTCGCGAGTCAACGTAAACACCCACTCGCTAAGTCAGTCGCGACGTAAAACGCGCCCGCGCTCGCGAGTAAACGTAAACACCCACTCGCTAAGTCATTCGCGACGTAAAACGAGCCGTAAACACCCACTCGCTAAGTCAGTCGCGACGTAAAACGCGCCCGCGCTCGCGAGTCAACGTAAACACCCACTCGCTAAGTCAGTCGCGACGTAAAACGCGCCCGCGCTCGCAAGTTCAACACGCACTAAATCTACTAGATAGAAATAGAGAATCTGCAACGGAGCTCTCAGCGGCAGGACCAGTGTATACACCATAGATAATACTACACTACTGTAAATCTCATCTATGTAATGCGGCGTTTTTTTCTACCTACACGCCAAACGCATAACGTTCATTGTCTCCGTCACTTAGATATTCCGTGATGTTTGGTCGAAGCTCGGCGACAGTCGGTACGCTTCCATGCCACACCCCCTTTATCCCCATTATCTATGAAGCACTGTAGCCTGCAATGAGAGGTTCTTGCAATGAGAGTGTACACTGTACAGTCTGCAATATGTGCCAATTCAAGAGCCAGCAGTACCATATATAAGTTGCTGGCATTACACACGTTGACCCCCATTCGGAGGTGGAGAATGTTCCGACATTCGACTTGCATTACGAAAGACCAACACGCTCCCTCCAATCGCCTTCACCCGCGAGATCTCTGCCATAAAATGGAACTAATATTCCAAACAAATAACACGAAACGAAGTGAACCTATTTCGTTGACGAGTTTTTGCGAATATCAAAAAGCTGTTCATCCGACAGTAGTTAGACGCCTACGTTCGCGGAAACTCGTTTTGGAATATATATTATTATTGAACCTCACAATATCGATATACAATTTTGCAACGGAAACGACGATCAGAATTTAAAACCACATTTGTCAGGAAGCTTTGAACTCGGTATACTAATTTATTATAAAGAAGAAAATAATGCTTTCGGTTACATGCAATATTTCATAAGCGCTCTGGGCGTCATATAATTATTTAAGATAGTAAAGACCAGCCACCAACATCAACAGAGTGAACAGAGGCGAGGCAACCAACACCTCAGAGTGGTAGATACTCTCGGTATAGGCCTGGTCAGTGGCGGTTCGTGGCCAATCTCATTGGGAGTTCAATCGGAGATTATAACAGTGAGAAAAAATCCTTCTACATGAAAAACAAAAAAAATGATGTTGCTCTTTTTTATATATTTTTTCCCTGCATCTAAAGGCATTCACTAGATCACTGCACAAGAAATTAACGACCTAGCAACAAAAAACAATTCGGTGATTCATTCATTCGTTGGTTACGATAAATAGTTTTAAATACGAAAATTACAATTTGAGTAAGTAACTTGACTGTTAGTTATTTATATAAAAAAACAATTCGGTGATTCATTCATTCGTTGGTTACGATAAATAGTTTTAAATACGAAAATTACAATTTGAGTAAGTAACTTGACTGTTAGTTATTTATATAAAAAACAATTCGGTGATTCATTCATTCGTTGGTTACGATAAATAGTTTTAAATACGAAAATTACAATTTGAGTAAGTAACTTGACTGTTAGTTATTTATATAAAAAACAATTCGGTGATTCATTCATTCGTTGGTTACGATAAATAGTTTTAAATACGAAAATTACAATTTGAGTAAGTAACTTGACTGTTAGTTATTTATATAAAAAAACAATTCGGTGATTCATTCATTCGTTGGTTACGATAAATAGTTTTAAATACGAAAATTACAATTTGAGTAAGTAACTTGACTGTTAGTTATTTATATAAAAAACAATTCGGTGATTCATTCATTCGTTGGTTACGATAAATAGTTTTAAATACGAAAATTACAATTTGAGTAAGTAACTTGACTGTTAGTTATTTATATAAAAAAGTATCATCTTTAGTAATTAACTTATTTTAGTAACGACTTAAAACACAATAATCACAGAAAAAAATCTGTTGATTCTTGCAAAATACTATTCCGTACAAATTCGGTCGTGTTGCAGATTCCAAGGGATTGCACGCTCGTCACGGTTTCCCGTCGAAGCCCCACGAGAACAACGATGTATGAACTATTCCTTAAGACAGAAAGGCCCATAGATGCTGAATTCATAACGCACATACGAAATTAATTTCGGACTCACTCTCGCGCAGTATTACCTATGCGGACGAGTGGATTTTTTAGTAAAATTACGATACGTGTTTGTTTTATTGTCTTATCTTTTTATGGGAGTTCATTGCACAAACGCACGTTAGAGAAAACTGCTACTGGTTCTGCTGACCACCGTTCAGAATCGAAACGCTGCTTGAAATGGCTTTAGCCGCGATTGGTAACAAGATCTTAATAGCTAGGTACTTCCGAAAATTCCTCCTCCCCATCAAACTGTAAGTTGGGACTCTTGTGCGGTGTTTGCATAAAAAAGACACATAGCGCGTGAGGACTAGCGGTTCTTGTGAACTTGAAACAATGAGCGGAATTATGGTATTATGCTATTATGACAATAGGCGGATTAACTACTACTAGCACTTAGCTCGGAGCACGGGGCGTAGGGTAAGATATAAGATTAGTCTGCTGAATTATATCGTCGAAGAAAACGTCTTTGGATGGTTCAAGATCTTCAAAATCATTTTGGTTTGAAATATTATAAATAATATTAAAACATGTTTAATTGACAACTGCGAATAAAACACATTGGCCCTAAGTTTCGACCACCACTTTTTTTAATGTTATTTTATAAACCTAGAAAAAATAAAGCATTGGGTCTGTAAAAATGCTTCGGATTGTCGAATTTCCTACATACAACTCTTGAATTTGAAAATAAATTCTTTAGGTATGTATGATCGGAAAAAGTTTCACAAAATAAAGTGGCAACTTCATCCTTATCGTCACCAGCGCAAGGAGTGTGCGATTACGTTACAATTCCAAGGTCATTCGGGGAGTGCTTCGTCTCAATTTACAATTCGTTACAGTACAAGACAAGGGGTGACGCATACAACAGTTTTAATAATTATGTGTAAGCAAATCGTGTGGTAAATCTTGCAGTTGTAGTGCGAGAATTTACACAACATGCACATACACATGCACATTCACATTTAACACGTACGAAACAATCATTTATCGCCGACTCAGTATATTCGCACGAAGGTCGCAAGCCAGTTAATATCAATAATGTGTATCGCAGGGGGGGACGGCAACACAAGTCACTCGTCACTCGTGGGTCACCCTGTCTCCCAGTGACTCACTGATAATATAATATTAATAAGTAGGGACCTGAAAATTTCGCATTAATTTTCAGTTGGTATTTTGCAGCAACGAAATTTTCTTTAAATTAAATCGAAAAATGAATGACAGTTTGCGGCGTTTTCGACTTGACGTTATTAAAATGTATAATCTTACGTTCTTGTATTAAAATAACTACCAGAGATCGCGTGAGAAAAGTGTTATTTGGCAAAATTAACTTTTTCTCGTAAAAATGACGAATTTGGCGTTACCGCAAACGCGTAATTCTCATATCTCTAGTCATTCGTTTCGCCGCCTCTGATCACTGCTGGACACTGGCACCACTGGGTACTCCCAGCTGAGTGGCGGGATATAACATAATATGTGACTAGGAACCCGACGCGCTACCAACCCAGCCACTGACATCTATCCTGGAAAAAACTTATAAAAATACAATATTTTAAGCTGTCATGTATTTTTATAAGTTTCTCGAGGGAATTGAACTTTAAACATACAATAACAATTCATTTCATATTCCTTATGAACACCCCCTAACAAAAAAATCATCTCAATATTTAAAAGCATTACTTGCTAAAGGTGTTTTTCTTCTAAAATATTGAAATCAACGCTATCTCTATATGTTTACCCTTGGCATCGCGTTTGGGTCTCACCCAGGCGTCGGGACTTCAATTCCTCGGCTGGCTTAGTCCTCCATTACGACACAAGCAACAAACATCTTCCGCTTACTGTGATGGTAGTAGGAGATTTTCAAATATTACCAGGTTATTCGTAACCGGGGAATATTTGTATTTCTTTTAAAAAAAGAAAAAAAAATAGGATTAAAAAACGTACCACTGAGAGCTCCACCACAACCTTCCCCTTTTTTTCTAATGAGAGAGGTTACAACGGCGCTATCGGTGGTAGGATCATAGAGCCAAAAAAAGACATTAGTCGAGGGATAGCGTGGTCTCCTAATTGGCAAACAAAACGATTTGAAAAATATAGGGACGTGCGAAGGGTGACTAAGGGGATGTTATTATTATTATTGGTGGTGTGGTGGGTTGAAGTGAGGTCCTCACGAGGACCCCCCGCTGATGGGGGGGGAGGGTGACTCACCTGATGGCCGACTGCGAGGGGAACCACAATGATGATAATATCGCCGTAAAGGTTCCAAACAAGGGACTAACAAAGCATTTCTAAGTCAACCTTTGTGACCTTAGAGTCCTTAACATAACACTGAAGAATACAGACAAAAATCATATTGAATTATTTTCACATAGATATCATTATATGTATACACATACAAGTTCCCGACGAGCTTTTTAATCAGCTATCCCTGAGCTTATTTGGAGTTTTAAAAGTTTGCATGTAGCAAAATGACAGGTAAATTTGTTAGTTCAAATAAAGTCAGGAATCGCTGGAGTGTGAGGTACGTTACACCCAGTAGGTATATTCAGAATATAATGATTCAACATAAATTTATTGCGAATAAAGCTTAAGAGTTGATATCACCACCTATGACGGGGGTTTGCCCGAGACTCACATTTTAATTCATTCCGACGACTTCGTAATTATAGTAAAAAAAAAATTCTGAGGTAACACTGGGAATGCATGTTATTTATATTTTAGATTAATAAAAAATGTGCTTTAACATTAAATTTTTTCACGTAAAAAGTTTTTAAAAATTTGAAGAGCGTTTTACAACTATAACATTAGCGGTAGCGATCAAATTTTATTTTTCTAAAAGATGAATTAGTAATTTCCCGAGACATCAACCTGAAAACATCTGTTATTTTAGGAACATATTCATCGGAATTAATTAAAATACATCCCTCGGGAACTATCATTTTCTAAGCCCGCTGAAGCAATCTCGACCCTATGCCCCTCCAAAACGCAGGCCGCGGGCGCGCCGAATAGTGTTTTACGTGTCAGTCACTTACGGCATTTAAATGTTTAGTTGCCGATCAACATTCGGCGAGTGAGGATGTGTTACGGCCCGATGCTACATTGACTTATTTCCTCACATTTTTTGTTTATTCTTACGAATACTTGAAATCTAATATTGAAATTTTATGTTTTCTTGTACTAAACTTCTTCTACAAGTAAGTAAAGGTATTTTGAATTTTTCCGCAATTTAATAAAACATGTTACTTTCTAGCACAAAATTTATATTTTTAAAGCGCACAGTGTGCTAGTTTTAATGAAATACGGACATAGAAATATGTACATGTATGTATATATTTTACTGTTTTAAAGTATATTTTTATTCTTAATATGTTTAATATTTATTATTTAAATTTAAATATTAAATTATTAAATATTTAAGTTTTGCGGCACAGAATTTTTTTATGTGTGTGGAGGCATAATTTCGGAATGTCAAACAGCTGTCACGAGTAAAAACAATTATACGCAGATTTTTTATTTCTTTTTAAATTAACGTAATTATACATACGATTTTTTTTCGCATATTAATTATTTATCCGTGATGTCCGGAAATTATTGGAACAAGAGGAAAATGCTAAATCTAGGAGTCGTTTTAGAGAAGCTTGAGTCCGAAGTTGAAATTTTATTTGCGGCACGTTCCAGAGTGGTAGATACTCTAAGTATCGCCCCGGTGAAAAAACAACATTCATAATCAATACGTTTCTTGATTTGGCTTTAGTCATGTTTGATGACTAGGTCCGAATAGCCAGGTACTTTCCAAACTTCCTCTTCCCAGTCTCTCTCCCTTCCCGACTTTCTTTACCGACACAACATATCCCGAATAGAAATCCTATCGTCCCACTGGCTCCGGACAGTCAAAACTCTGGTGCGCTATTGACATGAAAATAAAATACTTAATTAAATAAAATGTATTTGCACACGCCGGGATTTGAACCCGCGACCTTCGGATTCGTAGTCGAGAGCCTTACCATGGAGGCCGTCAGAAATTGATACAATCGTTGAATTATATTCTTACTGGCTGGTTCTATGCAGAAATCTCCTAACAAAACATACCAATACTGACAAAAAAATGTATTAAGGATTTCTTTTCTCCTTTATTTAAATTGAAAACAATTATTATTACGGCGCTCCCTTTACGCTGATATATATTATTTATTGTTATTAAAAACTCACTCTTGTAACGTCTTTCGTTTCTTCTGTAAAATTTTAACTTTTTCCTAAACACAGTCGATTATTTGAAATAAATATTAGATAGGTAATTTATATATATATTTCATTTTTCATCTGATGGTTCTAATTTTGTCGCTTTATATTCATATGTTAAGTAGCACCCTCAATATTTTTCTACTATATTTTTTCAGATTACATGTATCCTACTCCTTGTTTATGTAACCAAATTATTTTTAAGATTTTTTTAAAACTTTGTATTTAAATAAAAGTTTCAAAAATAGGTGACCAAATATTTGACGTAAATAAATTAATTAAAAACGAAAATCGTTTGATTTTGAGTTTATATTGGCTTCGGAAATTTCCACCCAACAAAAATGAATAACCAAAGAAAGCATGTGTGATTTATGATTATTTGGGAACTCTCATATGCTGCAGATGATCATAATTTACCACTGTAGGGAACCATGAGTTTCCACAAACAATGTAAATTATATTATTACCTAACTATTGCTAACAATAAACTTAATTTTCATAAATGCATTTAAATATCATACAGAAATTCATTTATATTTGTCCAAATAAAATCGCGACATGTCACACTGTGCAATAATTTTTAGCTGCGAACGGGAAGTGCGCCGTGAAACATCAATTGGTCCGCCCGCTAACTCCTCCCATCGGTCTTTAGGAACGCCCTTAAAGGATTTTTTTTAGGGTATTGTGTCCTCTTAAAGACTCTTACGCTTGTTACATACAAAGAAAATAAAATATAAATATATGTAGGGAAAAGCTCTATCCAGCTCCGCGCAACTCCACCTACTGGCCCGTTTTATAGCCGCTGTGGGAATATGAATATGACACACACAGAGATCCCGTGCAGGGTTTATTCTCGTAAGGGCAAAGGTTCGTCTAAATTCTAAGGCCGGCGCAAAACCGCTAAAATTATAGCTGCTCAATATCCCCTTTGCAATGTTGTCGAAGGTAGCCAAGTAAACTTAGTTTTAGCGGTAATAATTCAAATTCTACAGTGGGTACAGACAGACCTTTTCGGCACAAGTAAAGTAATTTACAATAAAGCTCAGGCTGTGAAACATTATAATCACACCCAACCCTAGAAAATTGTAGGCATTAGTAACTCGCAATAATTTGTTATGACGACTCGCTAGCGAAGAACAAGGGGGCTAGCGAAGGGACGATGCCCGTGCATAATGCACCGTTCATGTCGGGAATGAAAAAGCTCTCGACGTCTTTTTCTACCCGATGAAAAATGCAACAAAATCATCCATAAGAGCAGATAAAAAAAATCACGAATTTAAAAACAATCGCCTTTGGGTAGTTTTATGAGTAATCGCGCAAGATTCCCAACTATCTGGAGCATGTGGAACTAAGCCATACCTATTTGGGGAAGTATTGTGGCTGAATAAATTAGAGTAGAAGAACGATAAGGTTGGGTAGTAACTGGCTATTCAGATCATGTCATTAAACACACTGGAGTCATTAAAAGCAACGTAGCAAGATTCCTAGCATAATGAGTTGATCTCACCATACCTTGGAGCTTATACACTTTTAGCTGTTTTCATGTTATTTTTGGTGTTTTTGCGGTTATTTATCTACGACTCCAAAACTAAAGTAAACACAAGGATTTCCTTGACTTCCTAACTTCCTATTTTATTCACTTTCAACTACAGCCAAGTCTTAAAACCTTTGTACGTCTGTTTTAGTTTTTAGTTCACGTCTTCTGAACATAGACAATGATTTTTTATAAAAAGCAAATTGTCGATGCGATGACAACGGTGGCACGGTGACGGTGCAAAATGAATGTGGTCACCGGTCACTGGTCAGTGGTCAGTAGTCACTACAGTACTACACTGCACGAGTGGTCACTGTCAGTGCAGAACGGTACCTTGCGGCTGGCGTATAATGTCGGTGAGAGTGCGGTCACTAAATAACGCTGCTAACAAACAGAATTCACCTGCGACTATCGACCACGTTATCTGAAATAGGAACGGGTGATAATTTGTACGAACATTGATCTTACCAGAGCTGTAAGATCCTTCTAAGCCTAGAAGCGGTGGGTTCAAAGCCCGATGAAGTTCAAATGTATAAAATTGATGATTTGATACGTTTTCTTTTCACGTAGTTATACAATCTAAGGAAATTAGAAATAGTGCATGTACGCTTAATTCCAGAATAGATCGAAAGACCGAGGCGAACAGGACACGAATCAAAATCGAAATTTAAGGTGTTTGGGATACTCGATTGGCGTTTCAATGCATTGAGTTCGAATCCAAAAGTAAGTGCACCCATTTTTAAAATAGTTGCTAAGTGAAAAAGTTTTATTATCGTTCTACCCACCGGACTATCGACCATCTCAGAGACTATTGTGCCACAAGGCTGTCAGCCAACTTGACTAATGAATAATTATATCCAAAACAGTAAAACCGTTCTCGGAAAAGCTGGCAAGACCACAGTCAACTAACCTCAGGAAGTGACCCTAATGTAATATTTATTATAACGTTATTTGGATAATCAATAGACAGTCAAGTGGTTAAACAACACAGGCTTGCTCGGACCGGCATATCCGGCTAATATACCAAATAGTACCTACTGTGTAGTTGTAGTAAGGGAACAATCACGGAACTAGAGACCGTTCATTTATAGATAGATACAATAAAATTCTAGTTGATTAAATAACTACCGTAATTATAATATTTAATAATAGCGTTTTTGAAAATTACCCCTACCCAGTAATTTTCCTCTTATTTTGAACGTCAAGTGTGCAACATTTCATCAAGTATCAAAATTCTGCTTTAAGGGATGGGAAAAGGGGTTGAGGGTGGTTTTTTTAAATCTCATATAGACGGTGACCTTACTGTTGTTTTGAAGGTCAAGTGTGCAAAATTTCATCAAGCTCGGAATAAAACTGTAGATTTGTATACGAGACAAACACACCGCCCGCCTGGGACAATCTTCTTTATTTTTTTAACTTGTTTTATGTAAAAGCCCTAAGGGCGTAAATAAATAAATAAATAAATAAATAAATAAATAAATATACAATAGATAGAAGATACTAGCTGACTTGTACCCACCCGACCTTGCACAGGGTTATGAATGGTTTGGACTGTTCGGAGTAAGTTTTGAGGTGGTGAATTTTAGTAAACTGGGTGTAATGTTAAGGTGGAAATAAAATTATTGTTAAAAATTAAAAACAAGTTTATTTTTACTATAAAAACATATTACCTACATAAATTATATAGCTCGAAATTTGAACGTTTTGCAAATGAAGTCGAATGTTCCATTTTGTACGTGTCATATTATAAGCATAAACTTAACCCTTTGCTCCCTCCGGTGACCTCTCAGGTCAAGTTGAAGTATATCCACATTGTTAAAAAACTACATTTTACTGTCTTTTTTTTAATTTAAATTTTATTTTTTATTTAGCCTCATCAACAGAATGCATCACATAATAATTATTACAGAAATGATACATTTTAAACATGGTTATGGAGATGATTCCAGTAATATTAATATTAATAATATAATTCGGCCTTTAATTCGACTGCGTAACCCATTCCCAGCGCTGAGATAATGCGTAATAATGAAACATACAAAGAATAAACAAACATTTACTGGAAATTAATATATTAGATTCAACAGATGAGATTGTTTCGAAACACGCGGGTGTTTGAAATAAACAGTGCGCCGGAGTAAAGATGGGCACATCGGATGAGCCCGGCATAAATTCGAGAGGTAATTTAAAAGAAGTCGATCACTTTTTAGAGCAGGCCCACAGCTAAGTTCATCCATTGGATATTATAGCCTGGATTAATTAGAATATTAGTCGTATTAACGAGACAATGTAATAGAAAAAATGTTAAGTTATACTCTGTTCATATACAGGGAGTCAAAATGCTCTCGGCTTCTTTTTCTAGCCAATCTAATAGTGCCTCCAATTCCTATTCCTAAGAAAGAGGGGGGGGGGAGGTGGTGCGAGCACTGGAAAACCCGGACTAAATAGAAAACAAAAAAATATAATACGTTTTAATAAATGAAGATGATATCAATAAAATCTTGAATTAAATATGAAACAGAAAGACACAGAAAATAGAAAAAGGTGACAAAGGGCAAAAATTCGTTCCCAGGTGCCATCGTTACCCTTATATTTTCTGTTTCATATTTAATTTGAGATTTGTTAAGATTAAATATTACAATGGCGTTTATAAACTTCAATAAGTTATTCCAATAACCAATAATCAATAAGTTATTCAAATACCCGTCTCAGAACAGACATCGTCTAGTGAGACGGGTAAAGTACATGTAAATGTTTAAATTTTATGCCAATAAACGCCCGGGTTGCCGGCAATGAAATGAATGAAAATGAATAAATTGAAGTATATTAATTTAACTCAGTAAAAGCCACATGATAAAATATTTATGTTGTAACTTTTGTATTTTAAAAAATTAACTATTACAATAATTGAGGTAACTACCGCCTCCTCAATACGACGCATTATGTGACAGAAATGGAGGATACAGCGAAGTTCTCAGCGGCATAACCATGCCATAACAAAAAAAACTTCTAAAATATCAAGTACTTTTTTTCTTTTTAGGAAAAAAAATATATATTTCCGCATTCTCAAAACAAGCACTGCTCGCCTTTTACAGGCGCTGTTGACACGCGCATCCGATCGTAATCTGCTATCTTCCGTCTATAAAAAGTAAACAATTGATTTTATTTGCTTTCCCTGGCAGAGCCGTGGGTATATTAGAGAAATAATAGCCCCCACCGCGACAGGACTGAAATGACCTTTAGCGCAACCGTTGACCGCCGATGGGGCTAATTTTGGACGCTATACGCACGATACGGAGCGCGCAGGTGGAACGGATGTTTTTTGACAAAGAAATTTCGATAAAATGAACTTGTCTGTAGTTTGCTTATGAACGAAAACAAAACAAAACTTGTATCTCAGTGGATCGGAAGATACGCGTCTTCGATATGTATACGAGTACACAGTCTTCCCACTAACAGTATCAAGCGCGGCACACGTGGGGCTCATTACAAGTAAAATAAGCGAGATCGAACGGATTTAACATAACGGAACTTTATATAAATTCCAAAGAAAGTGAAATACTCACTGTTTTCGAACACAGATGCGTTTTATTCTCCATATTCAACTTACAACGATACAAATTGATTTACAAATATACAAATGTTGGTACGTTCGGAGGCGGTGCTACTTATGGTAATATTACGGTTACCAGTGCAATTTTTTTTTGACCGCTTGAGAAGTTAATAAAATCAGTGCATTAATAATAATTACCTGCAACGCTATTGCTGTGGGGTCTGGCAGAGATATGAAATATTAATTCGTTAAAATCGTGTCTGTTCAAAAAGTTACCTGTTCAAATGACAAGGGAATTAGAATTTAGAATTCAGAATTGAGACTTAAATTAGATCCGTGCATAGCAAACCATGTTCCTTACCCATGCATTGTCAGTATGTAGCTACTAACTACCTATTCGGTACAAAAGACAGTTGGCATAAACTTAAAGTTGTAAATGAGTTGCTACAAGAAATTTGGAGGGAATTAACATATTAAAGCATAACGGAGGAAATTGTCCAGGTATTCAGCAAGTGATTCTATTTAACAGCAAGATTGCCCTCCCCACCGGCATGACCATTGGCAAGTTGGTCCTGCAGGCCGGGAGATAAAACAGTCTATGCTGTCGGTGACGGAGATAACCATCGGGAACATGGAAATGAATGTTCTCCATGATAGCCGAATTTTCGAATCATCCGCGAATCAGTCTGAAGAAATGTGTCACAATGTGTACATCCCTTCTGACCCGCAGATGGTTCATTCCGAGCATACCTAGGAGAAAGTCGGTAGGATAGAGCCACGGGTGGTAGCCACACTCCCTCAAATAAAGAAATCTTAAAAAATTCTTCTGAACTCGAGGAACCAACATGAGGGAATACTTCACCTGATATGGGCTCCAAAACACCGACCCACTCTCAAGCCTACTCCTTACTAGCGAGTTATATAAAATTATGAGAAGCCGAGTGTTTTTAAAATTCCTTGAGGTACGTAGGACGAAACCCAACATTTTTAATGAAGTACCACAGGTGACTTCAATATGAGCATGAAATGTCAGCCTACTATCAAACACGATACCAAGATCTTTCATAGTGGAGACACGTTTTAAACATCGGGCGTTCATATTATACCGGTAAAACCAAGTATGACACGCCCTTGTGAAAGAAAGAATGAAATATTTAGAAATATTCAACTCAATCTGATTTCTCTTACTCCAATCAATATCCGATTGGAGTCGATTGCAGTCTTCAAAAGTTAATATTTCTAAGAACAGTTTTAGGTCATCAGCGAAAAGAAGAAACCTGGAATGCAGAATGCTCTCTGGGTTATCGTTAATAAAAATAAGAGGGGGGCTAAATTAGAGCCCTGAGGAACTCCAGAGAGCACAGAAAATAATTTAGACAAAAATATTCCATGCGATACAAATTGTTTTCTTCCAGTAAAATAGCTGGCAAAGAATATTAGAAACCGTAAATAAAAACCTATCATTGACAGTTTATTTAATAAGATGTGATGATTTACAGTATCAAAAGCCTTCGAAAAATCATTGTATGAGCAATCAACTTGGTAGCCTTTATCTAAGGATTTTGATTCATAATCTGTGAGTACCAATAGGTTCGTGTCTGTTGATCGGCCCTTTCTAAACCCATGCTGTTCCGATATTATAAATGGCTCTACTTGCGACAGCATGTGTTTGTGGAGTATTGACTCGAACAGCTTTGCGGGGCAGAGAGAATTGCCACCGGTCTGAAATTTTCCACTAATGTCTTTGACCGGCTTTTGAAGATAGGACAATTTTTTGAGACTTTCCAGGAATCAGGAAATATACCAGTTTCTAAAGAGAGGTTGAATAGGAAGCTTAGTGGCAGCTTTAAAAAATCAACACATCCTTTCAGAAAAAAAGACTGGTAAAAAATCAGGACCAAGTGAATGTGTATGTTTCATTTTTGTAATGGAAGATTTTACATCTGATTCGTCTATATGACTTATATCAATGTTCTGGGCTCCCTTCACATTCATCTTGGCAGCAATATTGGGATTTAGTAATAGAAGCTCATTACTATACACGGATTGGAAATGTGTCGCAAACGCATTAGCTACATCCGCTCCTCTAACTTCTCGATCACCATGCATCATGGTGTCCGTTTTACCTCCGTCCTTACGTAGTGATTTGACAAAATATTATAAATATATTAAATCAAGAATAAAAGTGATGTAGCGCCTCATTAACGGTGCCAAAGTTACAAAGCTCTTGCCATTCCAATTGACTCATCATATGGTAAAGTTTGTCAAAATCACCCCTACCAAAGATCCATCCACGCAAAGTGCCATCATCATGTTGGGGAACTTTGGTAGCCTTCGGAGGACTTTTGCAGGAATACCGGAACTCTAATGCGGGGTGATATTTGTCTTCAGAGGAGAATCACTGTGTATAACATTTAATGCCATGTTACACAAAACAAGGTCCAATATCCTGGACTCGGAATTAGGAATATCGTTATTCTGCCCGAATACTTTCGCATAAGAAGTTAAGGTCATTTTCAACATCTTTGCTACTGCGCGGAATACATGTTGAAATCTCCCAAAATAATAACATTCCTTGTTTCGATAAGATCGACGTGTTTATGTATTTTGTTAAAAAAAAAGTTGAAATATTTCTAAATTTGATGCTGGTGGAAAATATACTACACATGTAAAAGTAACAAAAAAATTGTAAGTTATTTTTACCCATAAGTCTTCGATGCCAGCCTCCAGAGCAGGTATACGTTCAGCCTTAAGTTTGCTTTTAACAGCCAAAAGGCAACCGCCGCCTTGTCTGTGGCCAATACCATTGTCTCTGTCTTTTCTGAACACATGGAAACTGCCATCGAATAACTCTAGGTTGTACGCACTGGAGTTCAGCCAAGTCTCAGTCAGTCCTATTACATCGAAATTATTTACCAAAACATTAGAGGAAAATAGGGAACATTTAGTTTTCAGTCCTCTAACATTTTGGTAAAAGAAATGTAGAGTATGAACTTTAAAAATGCTCCGAGGCTAGACGTCACCCATATTATTTATCCCACGACAGTGGGAGCAATGCGATAACTTTTAGCCATAAAATAGAAATACAAGAGGTTCCTGGTTCCTCAAAATTGTTATTTTGCAATTCATTTTTGAACAACCACTAACTTTCGTTGCCCGCCTTGTCTTGTAAAAATGATAAAAATGGTATATTTTGTAAACCGTTGTTTTTAAAATATGAATGGCTTGTAAACATCGACCAATATAAGATTATATTACACTGCTGCTTGTAAACAAATCAGCTTCTTGGTTTCATGTTTGGAGGATAAAACTTTTCGCAACCCACTGATCGGAAACCTCTGAATCGAGAATGATGTAATTGATGATAATTTAAAAAACGCAACCATGATATTTTGATGAGTACATAACCCGAAAATATGGCATCACTCTGAGCGGGGTGGAGGAATAATCAAACACTAGCAAAACAAGGGCACAGGATGATAGCGTATTAATTATAAAATTGTCAGTAGCTTAACTTTACTGTGATCAACTGCGCTGCTTGAATAGCTTAAAAACAAAAGCAATATAATATATACCTACTGGTGGATTTGGCATAGTATTGCAGTTCGCAGGCGGTGAAAGTAGACGGATATAGTGGTGAGGAAGTAAGAGAAATCTGTCGTAAAACTGGACAGCGGGCAACAATGCCTTTTCAGTGAATAACGAGTTTCCATGAGGGGCTTGCCGCTTTCTTGATCTTGCTCACTACGCTAACATCAGCCTTGCATTCTTTACGAATCTCAACATTTTTCACACAATCATATATGGTTTTACCACACATTCGTCTCAGAGATCTCATTTCTACGGCATTCAGTCTACTTTCATCCTTCCTCTGCCAGTTCCATGCCTCACTACCATACATCGGGGTTTGTATCAGCACTTCATTGTGGACTGCTAGCTTCGCTTCTTTGGACAACTTTTTGTTTGCGCTAACCGCGTTCAGTCCTCCATTAATGGAGTTTCCTGCATTCACCCTTCTTTCAATATCCCTATCAGTCTTTCCATCTTTCGTAAACATGCTTCCCAAATATACAAACTCATCGACCCGCTCCAAGTATTCATCATTCACAACTATATTGCACACTGTTTTCGTACTCTCTCTTTCAAACACCATAACTTTGGACTTATTTAGATTAGATCATTCTTCACACATACTTCGTTCATCCTAGATACGGGGGACTATAGATCTTCCATACTGTTAGCAATCAGCACCGCATCATCAGCATACAACAGGCAAAATACTTGCAGACCACTCATTTTCGCGCCCAAGCCCACCTCTTTCAATTCTTGCATACAATTATCCATGTATAGATTGAATAACCACGGTGACATTACGCAATCTTGCTTAACACCTTTTGTGATGGCAAACCACCCCGTAAAATCATCGTTTGCCCTAACACATGCAAACGCTTCCGTCGTACAGAGATGCGATTGCCTGTATAAGATTTGTATTCACACCATACTTAGACAACACCTTCCATAACTTTTTTCTGTCCACTCTGTCGTATGCTTTTTGTAGAATCACAAAAGCACAGAAAAGTTTCTGTTTTTTTTGCCAGAAACTTCTCTGTGAGCATACGCAACGAGAAAATCTGATCCATGCACCCCCTTCCACTCATAAATGCACCTTGCACATCCCATATTTTATCCTTTATTTTCATTTGTATTATGTTATGTTTCTGTAAAACATCTAATCGGGCATAATACAGGTTTGCTGTTTTATAAACACGTATATTATAAGCTGTTCATGTTTTACAACGTCATAGTAATTATAAATCTACTGCCTTTATTACCCACCTATTGCGCTGAAACTAGCTACTTACATAGTATCTACCTTCTCACTTCTTTTATACTTATGTTATTATATTATGGATGTATCGGACGCTTTGCCGCCCATTTTTATATTTTGTTAATAGTTGTAACTTGTAAGGGAATCGGGTCGTGTGGAAAATAAATGTTGCTTCACTGTTCACACACAGACCCGATTCCCGATATTTTTGTATATGTCGGGTGGTCTGGGGATGAGCATGTTCCCCCAGACCACTCTAAGTTTGACTGAATAAAGATGACAGAGCGAGATGACGCGGTGGGAGGGAGACGGTGATGTCGAGTAAATCTCACGGCGCTACTCGATGCAGATTTTTGTGTCGATAGCGCCGTGAGATGCCAACTAGGCCGCCCGGCGTAGCGCCTATGTGGTATTTGTATACAGGCCGAAAACGAGATAATCGGCAGTCATCCAGCGACGCTCAAACCGATATCACCTCTGCTCCACCGACCGCTCTACCTCGCTCTACTTGAAACCGACCTGTCTTCTTCTTTGACCCCCCGCTGACTCTTGGACCATCCCCCGGACGACCAACACTCACGGAACCAGACCATCGATTGACCACGTACAAGGCACGCAGAGCAGAATCCGAGTTTGCACAAAAGTGTGTATTGTGCAAACGGATTTGTACAGCCACAGGAGTTTTTTGCACAAAGGGGAATTTTGTGCAAAAGGCAAAGTGATACAGAAATCGTTGTCGTTCCCTCTTGCAAAAGGGAATGATAGGTCGCCACCCCCTCCCCTCCAGACCGCTGCGTAGATTGGGATCAGCAGGCCTCTACAGTTCGCTTGTGTGCCAGGACACGTCTGGTACAATGGACTTAACTACTTCTTATACTCTTGTACAACCTGCTGTTATAATGTAACCACAGGTTAAACTATTATTCATTGCGATAATTACGCTGTAACTACATACTATTATATTGTACCTACTTACTTCTTTTACACTTTATTTATTATTTTATGTGTACATTATTGTACTCCCTTGTAAAACTATGTGATAAATCTATCAACATGTAAAAGCCTTCTAGGCGTGAATAAATAAATAAATAAAAATAAATCGCAATAACATAAAAAAAAACATTTAAAACTTGAATAAAAAAGTTGGATACAAAACAGAGAGAGATGAAATAGAAAACATATTAACACCAAATACAGACGGAAACAGAAACCACACTACTGCGCTAGAAGCACTAGGTGCCTAAGTCATAATAAATAAGTCGTCTCAATGTGGCTTAACCAGTTTGAAATGGCTTTGAACACCGAAACAGCTGTCACAATAATAAAAACACAAAACTACTTTCAGAATCACATAACAATATATACATAATTCACTCAGCAACTAAATATTTAATTTTAAAATAATAATAATAATAATTGGATTACTTCTATAGCGCCGTTTTCGTGAGAAAATCACCTCAAGGGCGCTTTACAATTAATTAAATAACATATACAACCAATACCTTACAGTTAAACTTTAATTACTAATGGCTTATAAGTAAGACTTATGGCTAGGGACTGACTACTGAGACTTATAATTAGTGACTTACATCTATGGCTTATAGGTAGTCACTTACCAACTAAAAGTTATAGCTAGTGACAATTTAAACTTAAGTAGGCATAACTAGAATAAAAACCTAACACATATAAACCTAGTACCTATTTAAAACTAATACATATCTATGACCAAGTGCATATTGTGTATACAATACTGCAAAATGACGTACAACTATGGCTTAAAACTAGAGTCTTACAACTAAC
The DNA here is from genome assembly GCA_022606495.2 of Halesus radiatus. NCBI lineage: Eukaryota > Metazoa > Arthropoda > Insecta > Trichoptera > Limnephilidae > Halesus > Halesus radiatus. The sequence goes on from JAHDVE020003983.1 coordinate 175,288, forward strand.
ATACCTATTTATAATAATATAAATACCTGTATGATTATTGCTAGTGCTGTCAGTGGTAAAGCACACAAAAGTGTAATATTTTTTATTGAAATTAAAGAAGGTAGTCTGGGCGGTAGAAGGTAAATAGGAATATTTGAAATCCTCAGCACGGAAGACCCAGAGGGGATATCATTATCGCAATTATTTGTAACAAACAAAAGGAAAATAAAATATTTATTCGCCATAAATTAAAAATGCAGCTCTGTTATCCTAATATTATTTTTTCTATCGATTTCATTGTACTAATAATTTCTAATGTATGTTTGCTAAATTACACTCAACAGATAATCCCCAGCAGTGTGATCTGTACCGAGTTGATAGAAAATTGATGTCGTCAATTTACATAAGACCTATTGACTCCTGGGCCCCAGACAGACCAATGAAAAGACCCAGTAATCTCGTAATATTTTTTCTTGAATTTGATCGTTAGTATGGAGAGTATATAGTAAGTAGAGCAGGTAAACATATCGGAGGACGGGGGCAACGGAATGCCTGTAGATAATTGGGTTGAGCAATAAACATTTCAATAAATTGATTAATTGACTGACAGAGCACTTGTCTAGTGAGTATATTTATTACGCTGGGACTGGGACTAGAATCGATGCATGAGCATAATGTACGTGTATAAACAGGTGGTTGGTTGACGGTCGTGAGTGGCGTAAGAGGGGAGCAAAACAACCACTTTACACTTTCACACATATTGGTCTTCTTTTTCCTGCGTGGTGGGTAACTGTCGTATTGGAACGACGTCTCTAGGCAGGGATTGGCACCCCCCACGAGGTTCACAAATTTCATGATGAATGTCATAACGCAGACCATAGGCGAAAGTATTTTACATCTTGTTTTTTATTGTTTTTTTTTTTTTAATTTTATTTGCGCCCATACGTTACTAATAATAATAATAATAGTTGGATGATTTGTATAGCGCCGTTTTTGTGAAAAATCACCTCAAGGGCGCTGTACAAATATTTCTTAACTAATTATGTACAAACAGATACAGAAAAACATACTTACCTGGCAGGTCGCTTCAAATAAACACAGTTTAAAAAAAATTATTTATAGAGATGATAGTTTTACATGGTTATTTGTTTCTCCTTTTCTATTGATGTTACGTTTATTAGATGATTGGTGGCACAAGAAGAGGTGGTATTTATTGAATTATTGGTATTAATTTTTAGGACTGGAAAGTATTCATAAAATGAATTTTAGGACTCGAAAATATCTATAAAATTACGTTTTAATTCGCAACGGAAATTTGTCATTTGTTTTGGAAAACATACAGTTATAATACAATATACATTTTTACAGATTAAGGTGTTACTTTGTTGCATTAACCAGTGAAGTTTCCACTATATATATAAAAAATAAAAATAAATTGTAAATGATAAAATAGAAATAAAAAACATACATTTTGGAAGTGAAATTGAAAAATAACATAATAAAAGAAATGATCTGAATTCTTAGAAACACTAAATAAAACGTATTAAAAATACGTACAGATAAAGTAAAATCCAATGTCCAAAATCCATCCAAAATCCATTTTAAATCTAACAATACAAAAATAATATAACACACAGCAGGGGTAGGGAGTTATAACTAACCTTGCAATTTAATTTTTTTTCTGATATGAATTTACTAAATTGACCCGAGGATAAATGGAAAACACCAGTGTCTGAATAGTTTGAAGAACGCTAGAACGAAATAATTCACTAGCGTTCTTAAAACTATCTTAAATTATACAAGTACAAAAGTAATTACATATTATTAGGTGGAGGTGGTGGGGATGGTGATTTGGAGGGGGGATGGTGGAAGGAGTCAAAATAAGAACACATTGTTTAGCAAAGGTGACTTACGGTTCCTATTATTTGCTTTTATTTGATTTTATAATTTAAGTTAGTTTTAAGAACGTTAATGACACGAAAGTGTCGAAACCGGTAGCAAATTATTAATATACCATCAGGAATTTCCCAAGGATCATATCTTGGACCTCTATTGTTCAATTTGTATATCGATTATATAGGAAGTTGTTTAAAAATTTTCAAATATTAATGACAGCCTAGAATTGTAGAAGGATATATATATATATGTAGGCTTGGAATCTATTGTGCGAATAACTAACTCGTCCTTAACTTAGAAAAATGCAACACAATATATTTCACCGAAAGCATTAACCCCTTAATATTCCCATGCAAAATTGAACTGAAAACATGTAGGGATTTAGGAATAATTATGAACTCCGGAATGTCTTCCCGCTCACACATAAATTCCATTTGTGACAGGGTATACAAACTTCTAGGATTCATCATACGATAAATGCTAAGTCCATGCAAATTTAAAAAAAATACGTAATAGATATTTTTCTCTTTAAAAACACCATGTTTATCGTATTGCTCAATAATATTATCATTATTTTGAATTAATAAATAATAACTCTCCGACGTCCCGTTAATATTAATAATTTGCTACGAAATTTACACGAAAGTGTATAAAACGGTAGCAAATTATTAAGGGGAGAGGGACGTCGGAGAGTTATTATTTATTAATTCAAAATAATGATAATATTATTGTGCAATACGATAAACATGGTGTTTTTAAAGAGAAAAATATCTATTACGTATTTTTTTTAAATTTGCATGGACTTAGCATTTATCAAAATATAATCAGAAATAATACAAATTTCTGACCGTTCTACGCGTGTTTTACAAAAACATTTAAAAAGTTGAATATCCTTAAAAAATGCTGTGAAGGTTTTTTCTGTAACTTGTCGATAAGATAAATTAAAAACAAGAGCAGTGTGTGGTTTAATTTTTTTATGAACACTACGTAACTTTAATGTTTTTTTTTGTTATGCGGATTACAAATCTTTGGTTATGTTTATTTACAAAAACGCAACGATAAAGGATTAAAAATACTTTTCTCCACTGTAAAAATCATATTCGTATTTTAAATATTTTGTAAAACATACAATGGGACGGTCAGAAAAAGTAATATTTCTGATTAGATTTTGATAAATACTAACTAAGCCTATGTAAATTTATAAAATATTTTATTTATTTAAAAACATTATATTTATCGTATGGCGTAATAATACTATCATTATTTTGAATTAATAAATAATAACGCCCTTAAGTAACATATGTGCATGTGAATTAAAACTCTTCAAATACAAAACATAGTTAATGCCCAAGAAATACAACAAATTGTGAAACTATTTCATTTGATTATCGCTGCCCGGAACCAGTAGTGGCAGCCCCAATCTGAGTATATTGGCTGAAGGAAGTATGGAGGGGACTGAGATGGTAAAAATGAAAGTATCTAGCTATTCAAATCTAGGCACTAAACAACGGCTTAAGTAATTTCAACGTTTCGATACTCAATGGTGGTCTTTCACCGGGAATCACCTCCGAAGATAGTCAAACCATCTTGTGTCTGACTGCATTAAAAACTTCGTTCCCAGTTAAATCTTCATCATCCATTTTCCGTGATGGATGCCTCCACAGTCGTTATGCCCATGTAAATGATGTGAAAATATCTATACAGAACTTTACAGAAGTAATTTCTCCATTTAATAGGGCACACATTTTCTTATTGCAATAATATTGTAGTGCCTTATCTTGGCGTAGGCAAGTGTAAAGAAAACTAATAACAAGCACACACCTTAATTGGTTGTTATCTGTCCAACAAGATAAAAAAAAAATACAAGACAGCGTTCTCATTACAAAACACAGAAAAAAAGTTATATGGGATACTAGCTTCTGATATTAGCCTTGCTCGGGGTTATGAACGAAATAAAAAATATTTTTTACAATAAAAACTTATTAATAAAAATAAAACAATAACCTTGTTTATAACCACGAGAATTTTATTTAATTTTATTACGACCGACCGGTTTCACAAAAATTTTACTGATCAGTTTAATTTTTGTACCCTGAAGATGCTTATGTTAAGCGAAACCGGTCGGTAGTAATAAAATTCTCGTGGTTATAAACAAAGTTATTGTTTTATTTTTATTAAATATGTCTAACCACAAAGTGACTGCTTTCTATAAAATAAAAAATTATTACTTATTAAAAATAATACAAATAACGATAAGATATTAAAAATATTTATAATAATTTTGTATCCCCTACCCTTACCCACATACCAAACTCATCCACTTGCTCCAAGTATTCATCAGTTGACCACTTGTTGTTCATAAAATTACACTATGAACATATTGTTTGAAACTTGGGTCACAGAACAAAAAAGAGCATCGGGGACAATGTTTGAACTCGTAGCACTAAGCTCGAAATTTGAACGTTTTGAAACTGTAGTCGAATGGTGTTACATTTTATTCCCATAACATTTTTTTAAACATACATTTCACCCTTTGCTCCCTCCGGTAAGTGCGGAGGTCGAATTGAAGTATAAAGCATCGTTACTGTTAAAAAACTACATTGTGTTGTCTCTAATTCGACCTAGTAACCTATTTCGGCGCTGAGATAATGCGGAATAATATGTTTCTGCTATCGTGGTACGAGAACTGATTAAAGCAGGAAACCACTCTAGGGAACCTCGAGTAGGGGTTTGTAATGAAACAATGTCTACGAAAATTATCAGACAACTGGTCCTCTGGGCCACTGCCTCCATCCTCTTCCGTATTGCTACTGCTGAACCTTCCTCTTTATCTTCTCACTCGCTACTGACCCTTCCTGGAGGCCTTCTTAAAAGCTAAACGTATTGTGTATTTGTTAAGTACTAAGTGAGAAATGTCATAGGATTAGTAGGTCTACTTATATTGTAAACATCAATAAATTATACCTATACCTACAGCTATAGCTATAGGGGTATCTGAGGAAGGGGAGTGGAATATGCAAACCGTATACAAAGAGTGGAGGTATTGCGTACAAGCCATAAGGTATTCAGTTAGCATAATATCAAACTAATAATCCCAACAAGTTAGAGCTCAGAGCGCGTAACGAAGCGGTTCCGCTGTGCAGCAAAAAACAGTCAGGTAAGGCTACTTGGCTAGGCGAGCACTAGGATGCACTCTAGGCAGGCAATCATTAAGTCACTGCGGCCAGCGAGGTAGGTAGCTACCTATTTTTTAATATAGGAATCGCGTTTAACGACTTGGCCGCACCAGTGTCTTTACTTGCGACGTGCCAGCAGCTCTCTCCCGAAACCCGCGACCAGTGGAATGGTCCTGCCACTGAGAGCTCCGTTGTAACATCACTTTCTGTTAACCTTTTTTTTATGCGACACCTCACAAGAGCGCCCCTGTATGTGCAGACCACATACAGGGGAACTATAACGCTACCCGGTTGGGCAACGTCGTAAGGCGGGTTAAGAGGGGTGCTGTAGGAAGGGATTTGTTAATGCGGGCCTTAAAGAGGCCCGGATTAAATGTGGGAGGAAAGACAGATGTGGGTAGCTCGTTCCACATACGAGCCGATTTACACAAAACGAGTCGGCGAAACGACCCGTTCTCATAAAGTCGACATCAACTGTGAACGGATGTTCCGCTCGTGTCCGTCGAATTTCACGCACGTACACTGGCGCGGAGGGAATCAACGCTGCTAGCTCCTTCGAGCAGGCTCCATTTAAATAGTTGACCATGCGTCCTTTATGAGAAAGAGGGAAAGCTAATCGCGGATCTATCAGCGACATACAATCATATCTTGTAACAAAGGCCAATTTGCTTGTCACATTGGAATTATCATTAAATCAACATTTTTTGGAATTTGCAACTTCAAATAAATACTCGACCCTAATTCTTGACAGCTAACTAAACAACCCAAGTGAAAATTTCACCAAACGCTGACAGACCGAGAATCGGGGTTTACGACAGTGTCAAGAAATGTGGCGGGGGTTCAGATAACTCGGCTATATAACTAAGATGCTGGTTGGCCGTTGTGCTGATCGTTAGCGTGATCATAGTCGCCTAGCCTAAACCCGACTTCAATGAATATTTCATCATAATATTTAATATTATTCTGCATGGTATGATCGACACAAGGCGAGGTATTATAGATTGGGAGAGCGTATCGTCTACTTATATTCATACTGCATCATTTGTACTACAGAGAAGCGACATGCCGTATCAGCAGTCAGCCACCGTGCGTTTATTCATATCGCGCGAAGGAATTTTTAGCACGCTGGAAAATGATTACTATACGAGAAATGAGAATTATTCTCGAGAAATGATTATACGTAATTGCGATCATATTATTATTGTGCATAACTATGGTACAGGTAGACCGAGTCCGCAATGTGCATCCATATTACATAATAGGGGGGAATAAAATGCGAATAAATTCATGAATTACATATTATTATTGTGCATAACTATTGTACCAGACGTGTTCAACTTATTGTTCGATCGTCCATCCAACTCTCCGCCATTGGTCACATTCCTCAGGATTGGGACCACCCAGGAAGTTCGACTCCGACTAGGTAAAATACCGTGTTGCGAACTCCCTTTCATTTTTGTATTATTATCGATTGTTATTTGCATTATATTTCATGTTCTTTAATTCACAAACTGTTTCTTATAATTTTGTTGAAATTGAACGTCCAAATCTCCTCAAAGCGGCATAATAAACCTTTTGAATAGTGCCGTAATGAGGAGATGTTTTTACATAATAATTTGTTTTAACCTTTTCATGTTTATCGCTCCCTACGATCAGATAACGAAGTCACAAAGCGCTATGTTATCTGGACGTGGGAAAACATTGACAGCAGTAAACACAGCTAGAATTAACCTGATCACTACACAAAAGCTTTTTAATTTTTTTTATATAATATCATGTTTTAGTGTTTATATGTTGGTCAGGGAAATCTTTCAAACGTCGAAATTCAGGCGTCCACCGACCTTGAATTCGGCCAAATGGGTGGCCGACAGTTTTACGCACATTATATACGCTGCGTGCCAGTTTGGCAAGCGCGTCCCCCCCGCGGCAAGGAGAGGGGTAAAATGCATGTATATGGGGAAAATGTTGTTCGACATACAATAACCATTCTATTGTACAATATTTGAAAGTAAATACAAGTCTTGTAGACCAGCCACGGTTTCCTGTATATTTAATACCTGACACTGTACTTTGACCTACCTATGCAGTTTAGGGGGGTTTGCTAATGTAGATTTTGTGAAAACAAAAAATATTTTTAAAAAAGTTAGTTCGTTAGTACTCTTTTATGCGAGTACCGCACAAGATTCCCAGCTGCTCTTTAATTCCGGAGCCAGGCTGAAGGGAGTGGGGATGGGAGGGAGATGGAGAAGTGGAAAGTGGGAAAGAATGACTATTCCGATCTAGTCACCTAACACGGTTAAAGCCATTTCAAGCAACGTTTCGATTCTGAATGACGGTCTTTCAATTTATCTATTTATTTATTTATAAAATACATGATATTTAATGGAGACATCTACATGGAGTAGATACATTAGATCACCATAGTAGGCGGCTGCCTGTTTCATGGTGACCAATGGAGTATAGTTACTTTGTATGAAGTCTAGTGTAAACATATGGATTTATTATATTAATTATATTAACATGCTGACAATTGGAAAAATTATAAAAGTAGAATATAGAAAGGAGAAAAAGACATGCGTAAGGATTAGATCACAATTTATTTTTTTTTATGTGCAAGCATGCACACATGTGCACATTTGTATGAATCAATACGACGATACTGAGAATATCTACCACTCTGAGGGGTTTTGACCGTCTGCAGAGATAAGTATGTCAAGCTGTACCCAGATGTTTACCTGAGTTCCTACATTATCACAAGCAGGGTTGCTGCTTATACTGTAGAAATGAGAACTTTGAGGTGTATACGAGTATGTGTAAAACTTCGTATGATCGTGTTAAAAATGAGGGTTTCCGGAATGAATAGAAGGCTGATGTTAAAAATAAGAAAGCGTAATGAGAAAGGGAGGCTTAGATGGTTTAAGCGGATGAACGAAGGAAGGAGTGTATGGAGAATATATGACGCGGAAGTTAATAGTCTACTCCTACCCTACCACTACCCCTATTTAGTTATGTGTGATCCTTTTCTCGCAAAAAGGGGCCTAGGAGTAAGCTGACAATTTTTTACTGCGCAAATAAGGTTGCGTAGGTGGAGACGCTTAGTTTGATACCCATATCGGCTACCCCTACCCCTACCCCTACCCCTACTCCTACTCCTACTCCTACTCCTACTCCTACTCCTACTCCTACTCATACCCCTACCCCTATCCCTACCCCTACTCCTACTCCTACTCCTACTCCTACTCCTACTCCTACTCATACCCCTACCCCTATCCCTACCCCTATCCCTACCCTATATCCACCCTATATCTACCCCTATCCCTACCCTATATCTACCCCTATCCCTACCCTATATCTACCCCTATCCCTACCCTATATCTACCCCTATCCCTACCCTATATCTATCCCTATCCCTACCCTATATCTACCCCTATCCCTACCCTATATCTACCCCTATCCCTACCCTATATCTACCCCTATCCCTTCCCTATATCTACCTTACATCTACCCTATACCTACTATACCACTACCCCTATTGAGTATTTATAGAAAAGAAACAGAAAAAGCTTTCAATATTAGCCTTTTCTCGCAAAAGAGAGCCAAGAATTAACTGCTTAAATTTTCACCGAGTTGCCCAGATCCGCTATGTCGATACGCGTATTTTGATACCCATATCACACATATTAAAAAAGAGAAAGAATATTAAAATGAATTATTTATAAAATATCTTACTCTTTGATTCGCTGTGCTCCTGGGAAAAATCCATGAATCCATAATTTTATATTGAAGTTATTACCCATTTAGAAGAAACAAAAAAAATAAAATATATTACGTCAATCTCGAAACAGATCTACACGCTCTTCGGATTCTGTCTATTTGGTCCATTTAGAAAAAAATGAAGCGATTTAAAATAAATATTTATTAAACAGCGATTTCAGTTCCTGCAATCTATTTCTCGTATTGAAAAGAATCTAGTGATAATATCGGTTTAGGTACCTAAGTATTTTTCCAAAACTTTTCAGTACCTACCCAGTAATTATTTTCGAATAAATTCATTGGGAAAAATGTGTTCTTTACAGTAGCTACAATGTGTATAAATGATGAGGGTCGCCCAAATAGTTAGTAATAATTTTGAATAAAAAAAAACACGGAAAAAAATACGTAAATTTTAATAGCAAAATTAAAAACCGTCTTTTTTTAAAATTCTTTTGAAACGTCTTTTGTCGAGCATCCGCATTTCGAATTAACGAACGTCAGCGCTCTTTTCGTAATAAATATGTTTTTATAACCATAAACGTAAGGAGAAATCAATAAAATTCATTACATCTTTATTTTAGAAACGTGACTCGGCGAGGCGAACGTTCGTTGCGACCTCCCGACTGATTTTCTGAAGAAAAAAAAAACTTTTTTTTTATATAAGAGAAAATTAATTGATTATATTTCCAGCGAACTTTTTGAGCGACCCTCCCTCACTAAAACGGGGATGCGAAACTCTAATGACTTTGAAAACAGCGCCAAGTATCGCGAACAAATCGAACGAATTCTGCGGATGAAAATAGAACCAACGCAGAACTCGAACGGATTTGAATTTTTCCTTACCGAATTAACGTTAGTTCTATTTCTCGCCAACAGATGAGAACCGCAAGCGTTCCGTATCTTCGATGCAAAATTTTCAGTAGTTTCCGGAAATTTCTTTAAGATTGCGAGTGTCGGCTAAATTCGTTTCTTCAAAATTCAGACTCGACCAGCCAAAGTGACCCTTCCGGTGTTCTAAACTCTACGGGCGGTTCGGTCATCTTTCGCGAGACAGGACCGAGCCGAAAAAATGACACATCCGAATTTGAGCAAATGTAGACTGTCGATTTCTGCCTGGCTGGCGAAGACTGAAAATCTGGCCGATATAACAATACTATATGGTATATATATATAGTATTGTTCTATCGGCCAGATTTTCAGTCTTCGCCAGCCAGGCAGAAATCGACAGTCTACATTTGCTCAAATTCGGATGTGTCATTTTTTCGGCTCGGTCCTGTCTCGCGAAATATATATATATACAGGGTGTATCGGCACGTACCCGACAAACTAAACCAGCGATTCCTGAGCATATTTGGAGTAAAAAATGTTATGGCCACTTTTCTGTCCGGTAACTTTTTTTTCTATAAAAAATAAATAAAATCTCCACACTCCCTCACTGTCCACAGAATAGGGGTGAAATAAACGGCAACGCCGCACTGCTGCTATCTCTTTCACGCATATCTATCTCAAGTCCTGTGTCGTTCCCGCTACCCGTCTAATGTCAGTGTTCAGTGTTGTTTTGGAAGTTCGCATGTCACAACCTTTACCTACTTTCGTTGTTGTTTTGTTATCTAAGTTTTGAAGTTTTTTTACTGTTGAAATATGCCCCTCAATTATTCACCTGCCGACCAAGCAGATATTGTGTTTGTTTATGGACTTTGCAATGGGAATTCACGAGCAGCCGTGAGAGAGTATCGGATGAGGTTTCCTGAAAGACTCGTCCCACACCACACCACCTTTGTCCAGGTTTGTAAATCATTTGTTTATTGAAACTATTTACATTCATTGATAATGCCAAAAAGCTGTTTTGAAATTTAATCATTGGGACATTAAAAACATAACAAGGGGCTACCAACTTTAAAAATGTAAATCGAACTTTAGGTGATTTGTAATCAATGGTCACGAAACGGCGTTCTAAAAAGTTTAATTTTAATATCTAATAAATGCATCATTCACTGCAATTAAATTCACTCCCTTTCTCACCATGTGATTATTTAAATGACTTACAATTCAATTTCATCCCTGTGAATCTAAGATATCAACCATTCCTAGTTAAGAAAAATATGAATTAAAACACTGTGTACTATTTAACTGTAAAAAAATTAAATAAATTAAGAGAAAACCTAAGTTTTCTAATATGTGCCTAAAATAAGTGTTATTTAAAAATAAAATGAGTGCAAAAGCCCGCGTCCATTTATTTGACATTTACTACTGAGCTGAATAATAAAAGTTGTTTTGTTTCAGATGTATCAACGACTGCGTGACAGTGGCATCGGACGGATTGAAGGCGCCGGCGGAGGACACAATATTGTTCCTGTGGCAGTTGAGAAGAGAATCCTCAACTTGATCACCGAAGATCCTACGCTGTCCGTGCGTCGGATCGCTCTGATGATAGGACACAGGGAACACTTGGCGGTGTGGAGAGTTCTGAAGAAGCACGGGCTCAAACCTTTCCACTACAGGCGCTGCCAAGGCCTCCTGGAGAATGATAACTTTTCCAGAGTCGTATACTGCAGAAGAATGCTGCATAATGTCATGAGGGATGCAGACTTCATGAAAAACATATTGTTTACCGATGAAGCACAGTTCACTAAAACAGGAGTGCTCGAACGAGTGATGGGGGCCGCTGCAGAAATGAAAGTAAATCCTGTAAACTTAAATATTCAAAATATAACAAGACTGCACGCTTGCATTGAAAATAATGGCAGTCATTTCGAACAAATGCTCCAATAAAAAATATTACATAACCTACATGTCCGCATTTTCATTTATTATTTATTTGGTAAAATTCTCACAAACTCACAGCTATTATTAGCAAGTGTGTCGAAAAGCGTCTTGGCTCTTTCCTACACACTAAATAATAATAGTAAAAAATGAGACGAATGCTGCCGCTGAACGAGCTAAAAAGCCCCCCAATACGTAAGAATATTATTGAAGGCATGTTTGTGTAAAAAAACAGCTGTTATTAGCAAGTGTGTCGAAAAGCGTCTTGGCTCTTTCCTACACACTAAATAATAATAGTAAAAAATGAGACGAATGCTGCCGCTGGACGAGCTAAAAAGCCCCCCAATTTGTAAGAATATTATTCAACGAACTCGAATAAAATGTTGCCAGATGGGTTTTTAATCACTTTAATTTGACTTCAAAAAATAATTAATTCCATTACACGTAAAAATTATTAAAATATTTCCAAGTATTATTAAATACAATATTACAGTACAGTACTTTGAACCTTCACAATAAATTTATTTGATTTAAATTTAGTTTGTAGAATTCCATTTCAATTTTAAGAAATTTATTATTTTTAACAGTATTATTATTAAATCTACAAAAAACAGTTTATTTATAAACAAGTTCTGCTAGTTGTAATTATTATTACGCGTGACAGCTGTTTCGCCTTCTGATGGCATTATAAAACTGTGTCAAATGTTTCTTTATATTAAATAATGACTTTGTAATCACCATAAAGTTATTATTTAATTTAAACTATAATGTCACATTACAAAGTAAATGTTTCATTGAACAAATTAAATGTTTCTATTTTTATTATTCTATGGCTTTATTGATTTGAGCACCTGCTTTCAATGCTATTATGCTATGGCTTTATTGATCTGAGCACCTGCTTTCAATTGAAATTTATTCGCACATTCAACGGAGTGGAGTTTATGAGTAAACGCATTAATTTAAAAGAGGAACATACATTTGATTATTATTTTTAATATCGATATTTGTATCTCACAATAACAGCTACCAAAATCCGATATACGAGTACCTACACAATTATTATGTTGAATTGGGGTAAGTTGTATGGCTAAGGGAAGGAGTGGAAGGTGAGGAAGTACCTGGCTATTCAGATCTGGTCACCAAATACGGCTAGTCATTTCAAGCAACGTTTCAATTCTGAATTATGATCTTTCACCAGGGCGAGAGTATCTTCCACTGAACGATGAAAGGAGTTATAATATAATTATAAGTCGGGAATGGATGACATGGCAAAATCGTGTGAATCAAATTGGTACCTTCGTGAGTCGGGCCATGTCAAAATTCAGAATAAAAAGGGTGTGTACGAGCCTGCTGCGAAATGGCGTATGGTTAAGAATATTTTTTTTAAATTATAGTGGTAATTTTTTGTCGAGTTTTTAAAAAAATTACGAAGTTTTAAATAAAATAAAATTTTATAATTATTAAATTTAGCAATCTGGCAACATTAATTCACCCATGCATTCTTGACGTGTTCGCGTTTGAAACGCGTGTTGATTTGCGACGTTGCTTTCACACTTTGACAAAAGATAAAACAGTGGTGACGTGTGGTGAAAATATGAATAATTTTTTATAGAAAAAAAAAGTTACCGGACAGAAAAGTGGCCATAACATTTTTTACTCCAAATATGCTCAGGAATCGCTGGTTAAAGTTTGTCGGGTACGTGCCGATACACCCTGTATATATATATATACTGTATTTCAACAATATAATAAATACTCCAACCGACCACGCAACTATTTTCCCAAATAGAATTGAACCAATCACGCCATCAGTCGAGATACAGACGATGTTCTGTTTTCTTGATATTTTACATGATTCTTAGATTTACGGCGGTGACAGACTACCGCCAGTTTTCTTTGGTCGGTGCTGATTTGTATGGCAATACACGCAGGGTGGCACACCTACACCGGCCCGGTATATTCCCATACAACATACATCAGCACCGGCCGAAGAAAACCGGCCGGGAACCGGCAGTGGTCTGCCAACACCCTTACATGTAAAAGTCTATTGGGCGTTAAGTTAAATAAATGATTCAGTCGATTTTTTATGTGATATACTACAATCCATACACGCACAAGAGGCCCAACTTCCCAGAGCCAATGGAATCCCCTATTTGAGGAATGTTCTGAGGCTCAAGGTAAAGCATCGATCGATATTATACTGTTCGATGGCTTGCGTCCGATTGATCAAATATGGTTACTAAATATGATACTTGACTCTGTGCAGAAACGGGCGGTCCGTTCGACAGATTCGCCTATCTTAACAAACGGATTGCAATATTTGGAGAACAGATGTCAGGTTGGAATGCTGTCCTTGTTCTACCGGTATTTTAATGGAAGATGCTCTAAAGAACTAGCGTCGTTGATCCCTTCGGCACTGATGCACAGTCGGGAAACACGCCTAACGCGCGTCCGACATTCGTCCACGGTTGACATTTGTCACACGAGAACGAGTCGCTTCTACAACTTGTTCTTGTGTTTAACAGCTCGGCTGTAGAATAATCAGCCGACCCAGGTTCAATCCTTCCTATTCTCTAAAAGACCCTCCACACAGCATCCCCAATGATGATATAGGCCTTGAGAGAAATTATTTCCCTCGGGGCCTCCCATGTGGAGTGGAGTTACTGTAAAACAAAATGGTTAAAGCCATTTTTCAAGCAACATTTCGATTCTGAATCGTGGTCTCTCGCCAGGGCTATACTGAAATTATTTTCCACTCTGGAACATTGATACTAGTGACATTTTTTTTTAATTACTTGAAGTCCATTTATTAAAAAAAAAAACTATAAATTTAGTATTTATATTACAAAACCTTGCTAAGAGGTTGCTAAAATCGCGCAAATGATTCCCCTTTCTAAGTAAATAATTGTAATTAATTAGTAAGTAGGGTGAATTTTACACCGGTAGTGTAAACACTCTTTTGCCTACACAATAATAGGTACACAGTCTGCACAGTAAACAATAATTTGTTTTTTTAAAGCATTCATAAGAAAAAAACTTCAACCCCTTTGAACAGATTTGACGGCCTCCATGGTCGAGGGGTAAGGCTCTCGACTACGAATCGGAAGGTCGCGGGTTCAAATCCCGGCGTGCGCAACTAATTTTTATTTAATTAATTTGTGCTGTTTCACAATTAATTAATTAAAAAATAATGTGTAGTATATTTGTGCACGTTCCAGTGGAAGATACTCTCAGTATCGCCCTGGTGAAAGACCACCATTCAGAATTGAAACGTTGCTTGAAATGGCTTTTAGCCGTGTTTGGTGACCAGATCTGAATAGCCAGGCATTTCCCCACCTTCCTCTTCCCCTCCCCTATACCTTCAGCCTCACAACATTTCCCTATTGGGGATGCCATAGTATCACTGGCTCCAGACGGTTGGGAGCAGTTGAGACTCTTGTGCGGTATTCATGTAAAAAAAAAAAAAAGATGCTTCTTTTTTGAATGCTGGTAAAAGAAAGAAAAGTTATCACAAATGTCTAAATGAAATTTTCTGATTGTTACATAACAAAATATTAAGAATAAAAAGATATGCAGCATGAAAACAAATAAATAAATTGTCATTTTGCCTAACAGAGAACAGAGCATTGCACTAGGTTCCATAATAATGTGACACAAAATGTATATGAATGCCAGGTTGGTAACGGGTAACATGACCAACTGCTTTAACATAATTAGTTGAACAACTGCCATGAGGGCACTAGTGGGAAACTGGGCAGAAGGAAACAACCAATTCGCTAGCAACAAACACCAACTCTAACTCTAAAGACACACTTCTGATAGCTCCGTCATAACCTCTGTCTGAACGGTTCATTTATGAGAAAGGAGGTGAGCGGCAGGACTTCAGACAGTTGCTTGAGTTCATATTATAATATAAAAAAGAGTAACGTAATGGGTTTTCAACGGATTGAGAGAGGGAAATAATGTTTAGAAAATATGCATAGACAATAATATTACATTACAAGTCAGTTTATAAAATATTATTGTGCTTACAATTTCACACCTAAATGTCATATATATATTTATCTAATCAACTGTAATCTCCATTTTCGACATAATAGTTATAATAATATTGTAAGTTGCAGAAAGTTTTTAAAAATGTAATTTTATAGTTGATTTGTTATAAATCGTTCTTGGGGTGAGTTTTTCAGAAAAGCTGACCTATCATCTGGTTCAAGTATTGTTATTGTAGACCTTGTTTTGTCTACCTAGATGAAAATACGATAGCTGATTGACCTGGATAAACAACATAATATAAAGATGTTGCCAGTTGTCATGTATATTACATAAAATAATTCTATAGATCTATCAAAATAATACACAATAAAAATACATCATATGGAAATAAAATTTATTCAGATCAATTAGGTATGGGAGTTTCCTTAGTGCCTATGAACTAGCAATATTCCTTAAAAATATGTTCAATCATAATAATATGGCTTACACGTGAGTAAAATCCTAAATTAACATTCGATATTTGCAAAGCCAGAACAACATTTTACTGTATTATCTGAGTAGCACTTATCTAATGATTATCGTCAGAAACCACAGTCGAGTTGAACATAGAATCCATTCATAAACCAGAATGATTAATTCAATTCTTCTATAATAATAATTTAATGTTTGAGGCAAATACACAAAATGCTTTTCAATAGTAAAAAACATATGAAATAAAAATGGTGGCTCAGAACGTTCAAAGAAAGACAAATCAAAGGCTGAATCAATGATTAATGAGTCTCTTCAATTGAATTGATATCAATGAACATTGGAATTGTTTAACATGTAGGGCATGACAATAGGGCTTGTATAATAATGGGAGGTTATTAGTGTCAATCATCATCGTATCAAAAACTCTTGAGCAACAAATGAGCTGTCAGCAAAGAATTTGCGCAGATAGTTTCCGTCATAATGTGGCAAATTAATTAACACCCACAATATTATATCTCATTTTGAACAGTACATTATTTTGTTAAATGTGGAAAATATCATAATCACGTTTAATACCCTATTTTTACTTTTACATTTATTTATTCATTTTATAAATTTGGTGGGGTTTACTTTTTTCATTTTTTTAACTACCAAACTAGGCATATGCCCGTATTATGGTAGTCGACTAATACTATTTTGACAATATCAACCAATCAGATACATGGATAATTTATATAGCACCATTTTATGAAATATCACCTGCATTAGCTACAATTATTTCTTTGACTTGAATGCACATGAAAGGTGGTTAGATTATGAACAAAAATTAATTTGTGTGATTTTAAATACTGACAAAACAGGATAAAATAAAATGTTTTAGCGTAATAAAATCAAATCCTGTGCCTCGCGAATGATTCAATGCAAAAATAAATATTCTTGACAGTCAGAAGAATAATTCAGAAACAAATCTAAACATTCGATAGGTTAGAATTGCAAGTTCCAACAAACTTTACAGTAAAAGCGAACCACTAATTAATAATTTTGGACAGCACAGGACATAATAATACGTTTTTCAATACACTGATGACCTTTAACTATCTTGATGGCAATTCGTAGATATTTACAAAATGATAAGATTAACTAAGAGTCAGGGTGTAGGGTAAACGCCTTTAAATGTGGCGAGAAGAGGTGGGCAAATTGACAGAAGAAACGAAGCAAATACGCGAATTATTAGTATAAAATGCACTAACTTATATTATTAACACTTCAGTTTAACTGCGTATGACAGATTCATTCGTTAAATACAGTCCTAACCGGTTGAGAATGTCGTGAAAATCCCAGTTGTCAAATAGCAAAAATTCAGAATCGACAGTACTAAAAAAAAGATGTTTTAGGCCATACCTGAAGATTATGTACGGAGAATGTATCCAAGGTGTATTGTTAACTATTCACTGAGTGGAAGCACACACTTATTTATCACAAAATAAACCTATTTTACGAAAATTTCGAAGAATACACCCACAAACACATAAAAATGGCGAGCTAGCCAGGACCGCCTTTTGCTTCGTTAACCAAAATTGACCGAAATCCAAAGGATAGCGTTTTTTCGCTACTTGGAGCCTACAGCCATCTTGTGGATAAAACTTGTACTATACGAAACAGAAATCTTCAGTTGACGCACTGTAGTCCTTCCAGTTGGTAAAACAGGGAACCGTAATGAGCGTAATGTTTCAAAAATATTGTCGAAACCTATCCTCTAGTATGAATGTTGCGAAGTTTGGGGACAGAGGATTTTAAACTCTCTATCCACATTCTTGAAATGATCCGTCATTTTTAGTCTTAGGTCAGTAACTGGTTTTGAAAACCGTAATTTCCCTAATCTATAGCGGAACACGAATTATAAACACCTACATTTATAAATTTAACAATTACTTTGTTTAAACCACTGTTTATTATTCCTAAATTTATTCCTAAGTCTTTATCTCGGTGAAAGTTACAAGAGAAACAGTTTAGTGGCACTTAACTGATTTTCATTGATAGTTTTTTTTGACATAATAATAATAATAATAATTGGATTACTTCTATAGCGCCGTTTTCGTGAGAAAATCACCTCAAGGGCGCTTTACAATTAATTAAATAACATATACAACCAATACCTTACAGTTAAACTTTATTACTAATGGCTTATAAGTAAGACTTATGGCTAGGGACTAACTACGGAGACTTATAATTAGTGACTTACATCTATGGCTTATAGGTAGTCACTTACCAACTAAAAGTTAAAGCTGGTGACAATTTAAACTTAAGTAGGCATAACTAGAATAAAAACCTAACACATATATAAACCTAGTACCTATTTAAAACTAATACATATCTATGACCAAGTGCATATTGTGTATACAATACTGCAAAATGACGTACAACTATGGCTTAAAACTAGAGTCTTACAACTAACATACCTATTTATAATAATATAAATACATGTATGATTATTGCTTGTGCTGTCAGTGGTAAAGCACACAAAAGTGTAATAATTTTTATTGAAATTAAAGAAGGTAGTCTGGGCGGTAGAAGGTAAATAGGAATATAAGTAATTCTCTTGGACCGAGTACTCGAAAACGATGTTGAGATATGTGGGAGTATTTGGAAACGCCGGTTATCAGCCTTGCTGCAGCATTGAAAACTGACTGAAGTCTGTCAGTATATATTTTGGGGAGACTTGCGTATATGCCGTTGCAGTAATCAAGTCGAGAAACAACGTAAGAATTTACCAGTATCTTTGCGCCATTAGCTGGAATATTTCTCCGTATTGATTTGATTTGGCATTAGGTTTTGAAAAGAAAGACAATGAGGGTCGACAGAGTCCGTGATTAAAACCTCTAAAAATTATGTAATCAATCCAAATCTACCCAATCTACCCAACAAAGATATTGAGATAGTACACTCTGCATTTCTAAAATGTACCAACTTTATAAAGAACTTGCTCTATACAGTTTACCGTGGTATTCGCAATACCGTAGCGGCAGATTTTTAGTAAATTCTACAATTTATCATTTTACAAACCTAAAAAGGGCCTTTGTCAAATATGTGGGAATAGTACAGTAGAGGATGATCGAAGGCAATCTCTGCAGTTTAACTTCTATAAACACATTAAAAGGAAGCATTAATGCAATTCAGCCAAGATAATGAACAAGGAACAATCAATTAATGATCGTACATTCATGATACAACCATGGACTTAAAAAAGTTCTCCAAAGCCTTGCAGTGACGTTTCACTATTATATTACAGCAGAAAGCTCTATGCTCATAATTTAACGATTTATGAAGGACTGTCTCCAAATAATGAATATTGTTATACATGGGTTGAAATGAATGGTAAGAGAGGCTTGATATAGCCACTTGCTTACATCAATGGCTATTACAATTAGCCTTTATTATCACAGAAGGAGTTGCCGAGACTTCAGGCTTCCCAAAACAAAACTTACGTGTACACAGAACAGCGTGTTTTATAAAGGGCAAAAACTTTATAATAACCTACCAAATTCCATAAAGGAAGCCTCAAGTCTTGGCACTTTCCGTAAAACATGTGCTATATACATAAAGACGTATACATGGACGTATACATGGACGTATACATGGACTATATACATATATACATAAAGACATATACATGGACGGTTACCTTGAGAGGGTCTCCTTGGACGGTTACCTTGAGAGGGTCTCCTCTTGGGGTAAGAATAACCTCGTCGAATTTAATGTTTCAAAGACCCAATCATGTCTGATTACGTCTAAAAGGGATCGAAATGACAATCTAGTCTCCTTTAATGGAAGCAATCTTCCCAACAAGCCCTCCATTATATGCTTGGTGTAACCTTAAGTGACCAGCTCAGGTATGGGGGCTCCATCGAAACCCGAGTAAAGTTAGCCTCTCAGAAGCTGGGCGTATTGTACAGAGCCCGCAGATACTTTAATAGTACACAACTGCTGACCCTGTACAAATCGCAAGTGCGCCCCATTGTAGAATTTGGCAGCCACCTCTGGTCGGGAGTCCCAAAATATCTGAAAAAAACCTTGACTCTGTGCAGAAACGGGCGGTCCGTTTGATAGATTCGCCTATCTTAACAAATGGGTTGCAATCTTTGGAGCACAGACGTCGGGTGGGAATGCTGTCCTTGTTCTACCGGTATTTTAATGGAAGATGCTCCGAGGAACTAGCGTCATTGATCCCTTCGGCACCGGTGCATAGTCGGGAAACACGCCAAACGGCGCCCAACATTTGCACACGGTTGACATTTGTCACATGAGAACAGGTCGCTTCTACGACTCGTTCTTGTGTTCAACAGCTCGGCTGTGGAATGATCTGCCGGCCTCTGTGTTTCCTCCATCCTATAACATGGGTCTCTTCAAGACCCAAGTTCACTCCTTCCTATCCTCTAAAAGATCCTCCACACAGCATCCCCAAAGATGATATAGGCCTTGAGGGAAATTATTTCCTCCTTGGTCTCCTGTGTGGAGTTACTGTAAAAAAAAAAAAAATAAATAAAGAAAAATTTATGACTTGTATTTCTATTTGTATTAACTGTATTTCTTAAACCCTATTTTTTTTTTTGAACTGGGGTAACTGTATTTCTTTTTTTTTATTAACTGTATTCTTTCCGTTATAATTTTATGACTCTATTTATTTTATTATGTATCTTATATGTTTTTTATTACTAGATGTATGAAAATTTGCTTACATCTAAATAAAGCTACAAAAACAAACAAACAAAACAAAGAAGTGTGTGTTTCCTGATACCTGTGGGGAACAGATCAGGAATCAGCAAGCTGCTGCTATCCATACTGTACAAACATCCCATTTAAAAATAAAGAGCATAAGTTCTTAGAAAGTGGCATAATTATATGGAGGCAGGTAGCATCAATACAGATGTGCAAAGTGAAAATGTAAAGGCATTTAAATAAGATAAAAACTATCCAGCAATAATACCGTATAAAGTATAGGTACAATCATGGCGATATTTAAAAAAATGTCATTGGTTCCTAGGACAGACCATATTTATGTACGAGTATAACAAGTTAAGACTTGCCAAAGGCATACACAACTGAACATCCATTAAGTGCTGCGACTAAAAAAAAGGATTTGGATTCATTGTGTGCAAAGAGTGATTCCTGGGTAACTCCACTGTAGGTACTCCTCCCTTCCCATTTCTGCAAGAGTACCAGATCTTACCGAGACAGGTCCATCAGCAACTGATTCTAAATAATAATAAATGCATCGATTAACGTCCATAAAACATTAAAAATAATCGATTACCTAATTATACAGAAAGTACCATGTTTTTTACATTAAAAAACAGTTAAGTCCCAAAATTATGTCGACAGTGTTGATTTATTTTAAAATTTTTGTTAATTGTTTGTATTGAAAGTAACTTAACATTTTCCATAAAAATAAAGGTAACATTTTTTAAGTTAGAAAGGTTTTTTTCTTTTCTTATTGATTAAATCTTGATTTATCCTTCATTTCCAAAACTTGATTACAAATTGCGTTTTTCTCAAAACTTCAAACCGACGCATTGTGAAGCACCCTTGAGGTATTGAATCGCTAAACGACGATATATAATAAGGTATTCCCTTTTTACCGTCCTCTATTTTCATTTGTGCTGACAGCAATATTATTATGACCTCCATTCGTTGATGCTTTCCGATTTACAAAATGAATGATTCTTTTCGATTTGGGTTGCACCTCCCAGTGCTGGTTTTGATAACGTTTCAGAGGGCATTGCAGTGTTCATCACCAGAACAGTTGTCAGTAACGACTTGTTTCAGAATACATATTCGTAACAATGGAACTCTAAGTATCGCCCTGGCGAAAGACCAACATTCAGATTTGAAACTTTGCTTGAAATGGCTTTATCCGTGTTTGGTGACCATATCTGAATAGCCAGATACTTCCCCTTCACACTATCTTTGACCTACTCTACTTTGACAACATACTCCAATTGGCGATGCAATTGTCCCACTGGCTCCAGACGATAGTGAGGTATTGACATAACAAAATAAATTTTAATTCTATTAGATTTTTTTGTGTTAATGCAGTTTTTTTTATTTGTTTCTCTTTATAAAACATAAAACATAAGGGATTGATTGAGGTCGGTCTCACTGGGAAATTCCTGTGTTGAGACAGACGTAGCTATATAAATTATATAATAAGGTTAAATACAGTAATGTAAATAACCTGACAATATATGAAAATTTTCTACTACCATCATAGTAAGCAGAAGATGTTGCTTGTGTCGCGATGGAGGACTTAGCCAGCCGAGGAATTGAACCCACCATGCCTGTGAGGAATCCAGACGCGATGCCAACTCAGCCACTGACCTTGAAGATCGTATCGGTACTGGTGGAAAGAGGGAGTTTTAGAATTATTTTTATGATTAATTTTCGGGTTTTAATGATGGGATCGAGGGCAATAGAAGAGCATTGCCCCAATCTATGTGTGATTGCCAGTGTGTTTGAGTCAAAGGTTAGTCCTAGGTATTTTATGTTGTTCACTTGTTCGAGGCGTGGGAAGTCACAATTTGAGTTCAAATCAGCATTTTTGCAATCATGTATTTTTATTGTTGGGTTTAGGTTTGAAGTCTGATTACTGGTGAAACTAAAAAGTAAATATTTGGTTTGCGGTATGTTCAATATTAGTGAGTTAGAATCAAGCCAATTTTTTACCTTTTGAATTCCTTCCTCCGCTTTGGCGAAGACGATTGGCCAGTCTTTTACTTGGAATAAAGCACCCTTGAGGTGATTTTCTCACGAAAACGGCACTATAAAAATAATCCATTTATTATTATTATTATTATTAATAGTAGGACTGTGTCATCAGCGAAACTAATAATTGAGGCATCGATATCTATGTTACTAACTCATTAATATAGGTTAGGTAGTGTTGGACCTGATATATCCTTTGTAATACCTATAAGTAATGACCGAATTCACAGACATACTTAGTTTCTAAAATGTGCATTTCAAGAAATAATAATTCCCAGACTAGACCAGCCATAAAAAAATTTGCACAAAGGCTAGCCGCGTAGATTGTTGTTCAAGCCGGAAACCATTGTAAAGTACTACATCATAAAGGACAGCAATAAAACCTAAAAGGAAATAAGCGTGTAATAAATGAGCGGCCCGCCAAACAATACGGGTCATAAAAAGATCCCTACAGATAGACAGGCAACAGGGCTCTCCGACGAGAGGTGAGAGAGTTTTAGTCTTCCGCCCAGGAAGGACAGTTGGCTTGAAGCTTCCGCCCAAGAAGGCACATATTCTCGCCCCTCGGAGAGGCCGCCCAGGTCCTCTGACGACAGTGAGTGTTACGCTTCCGTTCCAGAAGGAAGTACGATCTCCGCCCTTCGGAGATATATTGCAGAGACCGCCCAGATTCTGCACCGCGAGTGAGTGTTACGCTTCCGTCCCAGAAGGAAGTACGATTTCCGCCCTTTGGAGATATATTGCAGAGACCGCCCAGGTTCTGCACCACGAGTGAGGTTTACGCTTCCGCCGAGAAGGAAGTCCGATCTTCGCCCTTCGGAGATCTACCGTAGAAGTCGCCCAGGCTCTGCATCGCGACTCGACCCACCCGCTTCCGCCCAGGAAGATACTTATCTTCGCCCTTCGGAGATCAAACCTTCGAAGACCAGCCACTGGACCCTGGAAAGTCATCAGTAAAGAGAAGTGCCTCTGAACTCTCATAATTTTTCCACCCTGTCAGCTAACTGAATCTCTAATTTTAAGAATCAACTTTCTCGTATAATTAAGCCAGTGAATCTCTAGTTTTAAGAAAACAAACTTTTAGGTAGATTTAACAAAGTAATTAGTTAATTTTAAGTACAAAGACTTTACAAGTAGATTTAAGTATTTGCCTATCTAGTTGTATTGAAATTTTGTGACTAATTAAGATTAACTTTAGTTTAAGACTAACCACCCCACGATTATCAAAATAAATGACTTGTAAATACCTAAATTGCTTTTCAGTTCCTAACCTTTTTGCGTTATTCCTAGAATTATAACCCACTGCTTTAATTAGGGTCTATCAGACCCATGACACTGCCTTAGGGAATCCCATAACTAATTAGGAGATTATGACTCTTTGTAGTTCGTAATGTAACACATTGAGAGGTCTAGTTCCTTATTCGTATTACCAATATTAAACATTTTACATTGCAACTTGATATGAAATTGTATCAAAACCTTTTCAGAGGTCGAGAAACGTGGACATTCAGAGCCCTTATCCAGGCTGCTAGAAATGTAGTCAGTGACTGCTCATTATTGGTACCTTTGCATTTTCTGAGACCAAATTAATAGCGACAGTAAGCTGTTGTTTTTCAGATATTCGATAAGGATGTTTGTTATTCACAATCTTTTCAAATAATTTGGAAAGGAAATGCAGTGTTATGGTACGATAGTTATTGATTTTGAGCCAGATAAAAAAACAAATAAGACCTTGTTTTAGAATAGAGGGAAAAGGCCTCGACGGATGCTAATGTTAAAAAAGTGAAACTAATGGATGATTATACCGGTGCTATTTTTTTTTAGAACAGTGTTGGGTATTTCAATGCCAGCAGAGTTTTATAACTTTAATGCCCCGCCTATTCGTGAAACTATCGTAGAGATGACTTCACAAGACCTCACAATACAGAATGTAGAAGCAGTTTTGCTAGCTAGTGACTGGATTTACCGGTCACCGAACATTTGTGGAAGCGAGACTCACAGAATAGCGAAGCGGAATGATTTATCAATTGCAAATAGGATTTACTTTTGTATATCAATAACCTCAATTAAGATTATCATTTGACCTGGGGGATTATAATCATAGAGGCACCTATAAAGACTTCCATCTTTGGATTAAAAATGAATAAGTATTTAGGATATCACGGCTTTATTTACACAACAAAATAAAAATAAATAAGTTTGAGAAATAAGATTTTATTTCATTCCAAGTTACATTAATAAAACGTAAAATATTTTTCATCAGCAATTAAAGTTTATCGTGCTGAGACTGACACCTGCCACACTCGGATGGTGTTGTCACTGTATCCAGCAAACAGGGTCTGGCCATCGGTGGACCACGCCAGAGACAGGCACTGGATGGGGACTGCCTTGGAGGACTGGGACACCAGCTCGGGGCGGAGCTCATCAACCATCTCCTTGCTTTCCAAATCCTGTAATCAAAATAACAAATTAGATCATACCAAAAGGTTGTCTTTTCACACCTTAGTGAAAGGTTTACTCGTTTTGCATTTGAAATAGACTAAGTCACATACCCAAATCTTGATGGAGGGTCCAAAGGCGGCGCACAGCCAATAACGGTTGGGGGAGAAGCAGAGGGCAGTGATGATGTCATTGTGGTCCAGGGTGTGAAGGTGCTTGCCTTCATTCAGGTCCCACAGCATTGCCTTGCAGTCCTTGCCTCCGGAGGCGCACAGGGAGCCATCGGGGGAAACAGTCACGGTGTTGAGGTATCCAGTGTGCCCAATGTGGTTGATCTTCAACTTGCAGTTGGTCAAGTTCCAGACCTAATGAAAACAATCAGGCAAATTAATATACGGTGAAACCAATAACAGGCAAAACGCATATAAAACAATCCTCTTGTAATTTTAATGTGGCGGATATAAAATAAAGAGAATGATATCAAGTGTTCATTCTCTTCGTGGAGTTCCAAATTTTCAGTACTAACCTTGACAGCCCTGTCCCAGCCAGCAGAAACAATTATGGGGTTGGTGTGGTTGGGAGAGAACCTCACACACGACACCCAGTCACTGTGTCCCTCCTCCTGGATGGTGAACTTGCATTCGGCCAGTGTGTTCCAGAGCTTGATTGTCTTGTCTCGGGATCCTGACACGATCTGGCGGTTGTCGGCGGAGAAAGCCACAGACAGAACATCCTACATAAACAAGAACCATTAGTCGAGAAGTCGTGGGTAGAAGAGAAAGTTGCTAGCTACTTATTGATAGTGGGTGTTAGGATCATACCACAAAGTGGCAATGTCTAGACCTGCATAGATAGGGAATTAGTGATATTTACAATCATCGGTATAACTGTCTACATCGCTACTTACAGAATATTATAGCTAGATTCATCCAGGGTGAAATTCTTAGGATATCGGGTAATTCTCTTCTGCCCCGCATGGGCGACAAAACAAACTTGTCACTTCTTGCTACACTTTGCCCTGAATTTATTATTAGGCGCGAGGATTCAAACAGTACGAAGAGCGCACAAAGCTAAATTCTTCTGCCTCCGATAGGCGCTATTTTTTCCAGAGTGAAAAGATTTGCGGACCTTGGTGTGGTCTTCGAAACGGCGAGCTGTTTTACACGCGCCCAAATCCCACAGGCGTAGGGTCTTGTCCCAGGATCCGGAAAGAGCGTAGTTTCCATCGCTGGAGAGGACCACGTCTGAGATGAAGTGAGAGTGGCCGTACAGCCTCTTGCTGGGAACTCCGTAGTTCACGTCGTTCCTTGTGAGTTTCCAGACAATCAAAGTCTTGTCTGAAAATAAAATGCAGGTTCTATAGAAGTGCAACACGTGAAATCGGACCCTAGATTGAGAAGGGAAATATCAGTCCCATATCCGCTAACCGCTCATAGCTGTCACGTGGTTAAGTTTGTTTATCATCATTGCGAAAAACTATATTTGATAAAGAAGTTGACAACATCCATCTACAAAGTCAAATAACGATGGATGATGAAAACCATCATTGAAAAATGGCTTGCAAACATGACGATGGCATGGATTAAAAACATGATAAAAAAACTGAATACAAGTTAGGGGGGTACGTACCTCGTGAAGCAGACAAGATCATATCAGGGTACTTGGGGTTTGTGGCAATTTGCGTAACCCAGCCATTGTGGCCGGTTAGCTTGCCTCTAAGTTGAAGAGTTTCGGACATTTTAATTGATAAATCCTCCGCACTTTCAGCACGTCCTGCGATTACCGCGACTTGCTGAGAAAAAGAATGTAGTTGAAACGGAAACCGTAGTTATCTACGATAATCTATTGTTCTTAGTAATGTTGGCCACACACAAAATTTAATATTAAGTACTTTTTAAATGTTTCATAAACACTTTGAAGCAGTTAATTTTTTTTATTGTGGAAGGGTGAAAAATGCTCTCGGACAGAAGAAAATTACTTGAAAATGCCGATTTGCAGAAAAAAGGTTTTCTAAACTTTCTAAAAATTCAAGGCTACAAAATAAATACAAAATAATCAAAATAAAACAGACAAAAATGAAGGGCACTGCGACCCTTTGAATGGGTTTAAATAACAACACAAAGATGATTGAAACAAAAAAATTATGTAACTTAAATCGCACTATGATTTACTATGATCAATTTGCAGGTTCAATGCTAAAATAGAAAATGTTTCAACAAACCACGGGAAAGGGAGCATCGATGATCAAAGCCATGTGTTGTTATTAATTAAAAAAAAATTATAATAACTATTGCCGTCGGAAAGTGACACAGCTGTCACGCGTTATAATTATTATCTAGCAGAACTTTGACAAATAAATATATATTTTTTAATAATAATAATTATTGATAATTGGATAACCCTCAATGTAAAGAATATTTATTATAGTTATTTTGTATAATTTATATTACAATGAAGTGTAAAGCTTCAATAAGTTAATTCTAATTTTAATAAAAAATATTAGTCAAATATATTTTTATAATTTTCATTCAAAATGTAGTTCTACAAATTGAACTTGAATGCAATAAATGATTATTATTATTTCATGTAGATATTTACGACACAAGCTTTGTTTCTAAGAAAATACTGATTTAATTTTTAGTGAAGTAACCATTCTGATGTACCGAAAGTTAATGACATGATGGTACCACCAATATCGAGAACCATATTTGATGGTTTCCGTGGTTGAGGGGTATCTACGAATTAAGAGGTTACAGGTTAAAATCTCGGCATTCGGAAATAAATGATATTCAATTAATTTATATTATTTTACAAATAACTTATTTAATTAATATATATAGTACATTTGCTGCACATTCCATAGAAGATTCTCTCAGTATCACTTTGGCAAAAGACCATAATTCAGAATCGAAAGGTTTGCTTGAAATGGCTAAGCCGTGTTTGATGACCAGATCTGAATATCCAGGTACTTCCCCGCCTTCTTCTTTTCCATCTCCTTCTCTTACCCACTACTTTCAGTTGCACAATATAGCCCAATTAGGAGATGCCGTAGTGTGATTTAAAACAGTTGGAGGAAGTAGGTGGAACCCTTAAGTACAGTTTTCACATTAAAATTAGGATGGAGAAATCTGAAAGAAACCAATATATAAAGTCATTTCCATTTGAATCTGTTCACTGAGTAATTATTATTATGTTAAAAATTTCTAAACGGTTTCTTCAGTAACCTTTCTCCAGTGCGATATTGGAGTAATTTTTAATGCTGAATAAGCAATGGATTTTTGGTATTAATGTTTTAACTATGGAGTTTTGATTACTCTTTTTTATTAGCTTAGAGATTTTATGATTTTTCCATAGCTGCGTTTTTCGGCATAACGTATGTGTAAATGGATTACTGTTAATATTTATTTGTTTTATTACAAAAAATGTATTAGTATGTGAAGTATAAATACTTAGTCAATAACGACATCCATCAAAACATATTTATACAACACAAATTATTGTTTGTCGAATGAACTGAGATAAGGAAAATGTTTATTTTCCCCATGGATGGTTTTGTGAGTTCGCTACATTTTTAAATTTTTTGTGTTATTTTTTTTTAATGTTGGTAGCATTCTTTGAATTCCATAGAATAACATCATTCTTCAGCATCAAAAATACAGAATGCAGGATTATTGAATTTTTATTTCGTTCTTATATTCGTCGCTTTTGTGGATCTAAAAACTTTAAATAAGTAGTCCGATGTCGCTTTAACAGTTTTTACTTGCGAATTGAATCAGTATTGTTCGTGTACGGACGGAATTAAGTATTTTCTTAGTTTAAATCTCGGACTTACAAAATATAACACTAGAGTATGCTGCGATCGCACGAGCCTACATGACGTCACGTAGGATTTGCGCCATTTTGTAACTGCTAGGGCTAAAACTCGCTGCGGGTAGACTGTATTTCTTAGTTCGCATGGTTTTTTGTAGTGAAAACGTGTAAAACCCCTGTATTAATAATTAACGTCTTGTACGTTAATTAATTAGGCACAAAATATGGAGGAAAAGGCTTCCCTGAAAGAACTTGAGCAATGGATAGAGCAGCTCAACGAGTGCAAGCAACTGACAGAAACCCAAGTTAAATTGTTATGCGACAAGGTAATTCATTATTATATGCTTTTATAATTTTCTCGGGTATGTTCTTCTTAAGTTAATTACTTTTGTTTCCGTTTATATGTCAAATATGTGTACTTGAAGTGTATCTTTTTGCTTGTGCGTGAATCATCTTTTTTTCGATTAGATTGATTGTCACCTCGTCTTCATTGCCATTTCCTGCTAGACGTTATGTATTGTGGGGTTTGGCGTTCTGACAGCCGGGGATACGTTTGCTCTGTTTTATTTTAATTTCTTTCACCGTCAAACCTTTATTTACACTGGGAATTATCTTTTCACCCACCACACCCCTGTGTTCGGTTTGTCTAAATATTTATCTGCCTAGCGCTCGCGCTTGCTTTCTTCTGAGCTTCATATTCATAATTTATACGTATTGTTTACTGCACACCCATATTATTAATTGTAAATGTTACTCAATTTCTTAATTTCTATTCTGGATTTTTTTCGAATTTTGTGCTAAAAAAACCAGTTAATATAAACAAAAATATTTTTTGCTTGACATGGATTGTGCTTCAAAAAAGTATTGCATTAGTTGGTGCATCTCCCAACCAGGCATTGGTGGTTAAACTGTTACGACCGAAAACTCGTTTTCTCACTCTTGCTAAATTAATATTAAGTTATTATTTATTATTATTTTATTATTATTTTATTTTTTTCTCAGATTCCTAATATAAGTTTCAAGGCCGCATTGCAAAGATTTTAAAGTTGGAATTGCGAGATGTTCTGAATCCTGGTGTTGGTGGATTTCCTTCACAAAACCAGTTATTAGCTGTTGCATGTCTGTAGGGCATTCCTAGTGAATAGTCAAGAGACATGGTACAGTGATTATGTTTGTCCATAGCCCCATTGTCTTTACATGTAATATATCTCTTCCCCGGCTTTGGTGGAACCAGTAACCACAGTGTGTCCTGTAAAACCACAGACTTATTTAGAATAGTTTATTATTAAATTTCTGTGTTAGCGATTCTAAACATTAGAGTTAAATACAATATTTCATCGTACCCTTTTCATAGTTTTGAATGTTTCCAAAGTATCGCTTTAATTGATTATTCATATTGATTGAGCGTTTAATTACATTAGAAATGAATACATTAACACTTCACGCGTATCACAATTAACAACCTGATAATTGAGTGCTATCCTATTTAGTGGAGAACGAGTCAATTGGCCACCTTTTCAAATTTTAAACATTGCTTCACCGCCACCGCCTTGTCTAATAGATACAGTGCAGGTGTATTATGTCTCATTATTTACCTGCACTGTATTTTACACAATGATATTATTCTTGTGATACAGCATTTATTATACAGAGATAAAAGTAAATCCCTCAATTGAGGAGTGCTGAGATATGTCGGTATCTCAATATGTACAATTAGTCGGTGTTTAAAGTGATAAATGTTGCTCCGAGTCACGGAACAATTGGTTTGTGAAAAATCAATTCAAGATATCATACATAAAATAGATTGGTAGTGTATTAGTGTAAGTGGTTAGGAGCACAATTGAGACAAGGTCACTCTGTGTTCTCAGCCCTGACTGTGATTGTTCCTGTGTTTCCCGATTGTGCCATTGCCTGTTAAATAATGCTTTGCCAAAACCGAGACAATCATTTGAAAACTAATTAACAATGATACCTTTCTCCCTCTAAATATTCTGCCAATTTGCAATTGCAAGCATTGGGATTTGAAGGGTAAGGGGAAAGAAAGATTGTTGTCCGTGCAAGTTGTTAGTTTTGAAATAACTAAAACAAATTCTATCCTATTCAAACTTATAACTACTATTATAGGTACATACATTTTGGCATCAATACACTATATAACATGCAAATAAAAGTATTAACTTTAAAGAAAAAATTACAAAAGCAATTTTTGATCTTTCTTTGGCTTTTTTTAATTTTTTTTTATTCATAATACCGTCCCTACACTCGTAAGTGACATACAAGTAGCTTACTTACCATAATTTATAGCAACTTACAAAAGTCATAAGTGGTGTGATTTTTTGACAGGTGTGCGCATAGCTTACTTACAGCTTACAAAATCAGTATGATAATTTGAGTCCATAAGTTCGTAATGACGCCTATCCACGCTGATGCTAAAAATGAAAAGATGGGTTTTCATAAAAATGTGAGATTTTGGGAGACAAAAATTTTTCATGATTCTTTTTCAAAAATATTTCGTCAGAGTGAGATCATTGTTTGTGGACTATGGCCAAACGTTTTGACTTGGATCTTTTTAAATTTCGACATTTTATTTTAATGGTCACAGTGGGGATATTGATTGTTTTTTAAACAATTCCTGTAGATTTGCAAATTGATGGCTTACAAAAAAAATCATACGGCATTGTTATCTTATTTTCGTCCTGATTTGGACATATATCTTTGTTTCCCCTTACCCTTAATTTGTTTTCTTATTAATATTATTGTGCAATACGATAAACATGGTGTTTTTAAAGAGAAAAATATTTATTACGTTTTTTATAAATTTGCATGTGCTTAGCATTTATCAAAATATAATCAGAAATATTACACATTTCTGACCGTTCTACGCATGTTTTACAAAAATATTAAAAAGTTGAATATCTTTAAAAATGCTGTGAAGGTTTTTCTGTAACTTGTCGATTTGATAAATTAAAAAAAAATAACAGTGTAGTTTAATTTTTTCATGAACATTACGTAACTTTAATGTTTTTTTTTTTTGTAATGCGGATTACAAATCTTTGGTTATGTTTATTTATAAAAACGCAACGATAAAGGATTAAAAATACTTTTCTCCACTTTAAAAATCAAATTCGTATTTTAAATATTTTGTAAAACTTACAATGAGGGACGGTCAGAAAAAGTAACATTTTGATAAATGCTAAGCCTAACTATGTTAATTTATAAAATATTTAATAAATATTTTTGTATTTAAAAACATTATGTTTATCGTATTGCGTAATAATACTATAATTATTTTGAATTAATAAATAATAACTCCAACGTCCCTCTCGCCCTTAAAGTAACAAATGTGCATGTGAATTAAAACTCTTCAAATACAAATTTTTAAACTGTTACACATTTTTTAAAATTAAATATTTATTTATTCATCTATACATTGAGATTCAATGTATTATAAAGGTTATGGTACTGTGTCTGTCTCACTAGAGGAACCCTGTGTTGGTTCAATGTCGATTTAATTCCTTGGAGATTAATATGTACAGATTTTAAAATTTACATGAAACATAAACATATATTATTTTGTATTGTTTCACAGGCTAAGGAGATTCTCACCAAAGAGTCTAACGTCCAGGAGGTGAAATGCCCAGTTACAGTGTGCGGGGACGTCCATGGACAGTTCCACGACCTAATGGAACTGTTCCGCATCGGGGGGCGCTCTCCCGATACCAATTATCTCTTCATGGGGGACTACGTGGACAGGGGCTACTACAGTGTGGAAACTGTCACGCTACTGGTTGCCCTTAAGGTCATTTATACATATCTCTGTACTACTGATAGATTTAACTGAAACAACAAAAACAAACTTTCAACAAAATCTTTTATTGGAACTATTCGTTCAAATGAAATTTAATGGATTAATTTAACGATTAAAATGTTCTGTAACATTATTTTCATGATTAAATAATTCAAATGCATTTTGTTCTGGTTTTAAAAGATTTAAAATATGTATTTCAATTATTGAAATAATCATTTAACAATACTATTGAATTTACCATCCATACAGGTACGGTACAGGGAAAGAATAACCATCCTCCGAGGCAACCACGAGTCCAGACAGATTACACAGGTGTACGGATTCTACGACGAATGCTTGCGCAAATACGGCAACGCCAATGTGTGGAAGTTCTTCACAGACCTGTTTGACTACCTACCGCTCACAGCGCTGGTGGACGGACAGATCTTTTGTCTGCACGGAGGGCTGTCTCCCTCCATCGACACTCTGGACCACATCCGCGCGCTGGATCGCCTGCAGGAGGTTCCTCATGAGGGGCCCATGTGTGACCTACTCTGGTCCGACCCTGATGACAGGGGCGGCTGGGGAATTTCACCGCGTGGAGCTGGCTACACCTTCGGTCACGACATCTCCGAGACCTTCAACCACAGCAACGGCCTGACGCTGGTGTCCCGAGCCCACCAGCTGGTCATGGAGGGATACAACTGGTGCCATGACCGCAACGTGGTGACCATCTTCAGTGCCCCCAACTACTGCTACCGCTGCGGCAACCAAGCCGCCATCATGGAGCTGGACGATGCCCTTAAATATTCTTTGTAAGTTTTGTCACATTGCCATTCCATATTTGAATTAGGTATTTACTGCATAAAAGTCTGTTATACTAATGTTTGACGGTCGGTTTCAGCCTCCAGTTCGACCCAGCACCCCGGCGTGGAGAGCCACACGTCACCAGAAGAACTCCCGACTACTTCTTGTAAGAGCCCACTGCTACACCACTCCCGACGAAGCAGCAGATGTGCATCTCACCTTCCTCACGCCATACAGCGCTCCCAGTGCGACCTTGTCGAGCTCCACCAAATTGTTGTAAAGTTTTATAATGTAAATTGCAAGGTACATTGCAGTGTACGAAGTCTGTAAAGTTGGTTTGGCCTCGATGACCATGTTTTATTGCATTTCGCCTCGCGTGTACAAGTGCAGGTTACTTCTTCACTATATTACAGTTGTCTGGATTGATGTCTAATATAACTAGTCTAGTATTTCCTTTATACACTTTACTGTTTAATTTCTTCAAGTACCGCCGCAACTACTCACTTAATGTACGTTAGTTTAGTTGCAGAACTTTCCTTCTTTGTATATACAATATAGACACAGAAATACTATTACATTATCAAATATGAACATTCTTTAGGGAGGCATTTAAATTTATTAAAATTTCCATAGTATTTCATTAATAAATTGTATACAATCTTTAAAATGATTTATTTTTAAAAGAAACACATTCACACGCAGGGGTTTTTATTGGAGCAAATTTTACACAGTTAGAATATCCTACTGATTCTAACTCCTTATTGCAATTGTTGGATGAAGTTCGAGGAGAGATGAATTAGAATTTATAATAATATAAGTAGAGAAATAATTTTATGTTTATTGTTGCATTACTTTTAACTTTTGCACGGCTCTTTTTAATATTTCCTTTGTAGAGCGAATCAAGCTCCCCTGCCCGAGTGTGAGATTGAAATGATTGTATAGGAATAGTAGCGCGATGCAATGGCTTACTGAATGCTGGGTTTACACAATATTTCCTAAAGATGCCAATCCCGCCAGATAATATACATGTCAGTATTCCGTTACAGGCCTGCCAGTACACTACCTATCGGGATATCCTCCTGCAGGATAAAACGTAGCAAGCACTTAGTTTGCCATAAAGTATGTTATAAGATTTGTCTGTCAGAGAACCCCATCTTGATATCTATTATTTCGTGTCAGGTTCAGTCTTAGATCTATGTTGTTCCTGTAGTAAAGTTGTTGCCTGCGTTCAGCTTCCGTGTTGTGTTATAGTGTACACTATTCAGTTGAATACACGATTCACCGTTACGGCTATCTCAGATATACCAATATATCGCCAAGCTGAGATAGCATCGGAACCAACGAGTGAACAGAACAGTAGGTAAGGTAGACAGTAAGTCACAGATTCTTTAATTTATCTTTCAATCTGGATTGTTGGAGGAATTGGTGGAATGTATTGTTTTTTATACTTATTATTATTGTTACAATATGAACACTCAAATCCGGTGTTTTCACTCCCAGGTTTTATGTCTGGCCAGCCTGGTGATGAAGTAATGGACTTTGATGAATGTTTACATTGAGTTAAGAAGCATTTTTCCGTGCTTTGGAATAAGTATAAGGTAATTCTAGAGATACTTGAAGAGAAAGGAAGTCTTTTATACACTTAACGATTAGAAGATGCTTTTCTAAGAATATTCTTTTGCATAAACGGATGCGCCAGTATTCCGAGTAATGTAAGGAGAACTTAATAAATTAACGCTATAATATGTGGAGAGGGACATGTTTGATGGAACCCTCATATCTCACCCGTGTAATGCATTCATATTTAAGCTATACTACACCTTTTCTTATCCAGGGATCGCATCTACTTATTTAGTATCCAATACCCAACTTTACTGTTTGATCAGGTATAGAGAGTATGGATAGTGCCGATGTGTGGTGTTTGTGAAGCATTGCTGGTTACATTCACTTCATGGGTGCACCGAGTCCCGGCGGTCTTCCTTTTCCCGGGAGGGTTATTTGTAGCTGACAGTTGTTTTGTTTTGAAGTAACGCAGATACCCCACCCACAAGGAGTTATGTTGTTACATTCATTGCCTTTGAATATTGTTTAACCCCGGAGAACCCCACCGCTGCCGTGGTTGGGCAGGCTTCCGGTGGACTTAAGAATTTAGAGAATAGGAAAGGTGAACTAAATTTCAAATTTCCTAAAGAGTAGAACCTGGTTAAGGCATTCCGACTGCAATTATGTTCTAAATGTTATATGTATGTTCATCTTTTAAATATACATTTTATTTCATTCATATTTGATTGCATATTATATTTGTAATACTTTTAGGAATGTATTAACTAGGTTTTACTTATTGTGTACGATTATTAATAAAGATAACATTATTCAGATGACTCCATATTTTATTTACAAACCTTTACATTCTCCACTTTACTTCCAAAACAATATCATGATGGATTCAATAAGCTAACAACTGTAATTATCATTGATACACAGCCGCAGTATAAATAGCGTATAATGTAGAAAAACCATATTCTATACATTTGTTATTTTTAGCAAAAGTACGCATTGATCTCTGACAGCAAGTATGAATTATGATTACAACATGAAACAGATACAGAAATATTAAATTGGGGTTTATTAGAGAATAACTATCATGGATTAGCTTACTCTCTCAAATTGAATAAAATTATTATTTTATAATAATAGATAAAACATGCTCATACCGATGATAGTTTATTCATTTCTACAAAGATTTGGGTAAAAAGTTACTTTGGACTGGACCACTTTAGAACTGCACCTCTCATCTTAGGTTGCATAAAAAGATCTACGTAAAAACCTACAATCGTGGTTTCTTCTGTCATTTGAAATAGTAACCGAATGTTGTATTGTATTTTGTACTTAGTTATTACATATTATTTTAGTTTGCATTACAATTTAAAAACTTGGGGTGCTACTGTTACTAGTAAGGACCAGCATGTATATACGAGGTTTGTTCAAAAGAAAGGTGAGTTTCGAATTTTTTCGAAAAGTATTTATTTATTCATCAATATCCATTTTCTCCCCTTCAAAGTAATCTCCCTCAGATATAATGCACTTATGCCAGCGCTTCTTCCAATCCTCGAAGCACTTCTGGAATGCGCTTTTCTGTATGGCCATCAGCTCGTTCTTCGATTTTGACTTTATCTCATCAATTGTGGCAAAACGCTTTCCTTTCATTGGTCTCTTCAGTTTCGGGAATAGGAAAAAGTCGCAGGGAGCCAAATCTGGTGAATACGGTGGTTGAGGCATGATTATGGTGTTGTTTTTGGCCAAATAATCACAAACAAGCATTGATGTGTGAGCTGGTGCATTATTGTGATGCAAAATCCATGATTTGTT
Organism: Halesus radiatus; assembly: GCA_022606495.2. NCBI lineage: Eukaryota > Metazoa > Arthropoda > Insecta > Trichoptera > Limnephilidae > Halesus > Halesus radiatus. Next base: position 212,293 of record JAHDVE020003983.1, read on the forward strand.
TTTCCACAATTCCGATCGTTTGAGCCGTATTGCTTCACGCAAACGTTGCATAACTTCCTTGTAGTATTCCTTATTAACCGTACGACCTGTTGGCAAGAACTCATGATGCACCACGCCATTGTAATTGAAGAAAACAGTGAGCAAAACCTTCACATTTGATCGAACTTGGCGTGCTTTTTTCTCTTGGCTCTTCTGGCCGCTTCCATTGGGATGATTGGGCCTTGGTTTCGACGTCATAACCATATACCCACGTTTCATCACCAGTTATGACCCTTTTGAGCAAATCTGGATCATCGTTGACGTCGTTCAACAACTCCTGAGCGATACTAATGCGACGTTGCTTTTGCTCAAAATTTAGCAATTTCGGAACAAACTTCGCTGCCACACGTTTCATGCCTAAAACATCCGAGAAAATTGCATGGCATGGGCCGATTGATATGCCAACATCCTCTGCAACTTCCCTAATAGTGATTTGACAATTTTCCAAAACCATTTTCTTCACTGTTTCGATGTTTTCTTTGTTTGTTGACGTGGTTGAAACTCCAGGACGCTAATCGTCATTAACATCTTCTCGGCCTTCTGTAAAGCTCCTGTACCACTTATAAACACTTTTTTGAGACAAAGTAGACTCGCCGAATGCCACAGTCAACATTTTAAGTGTGTTGGAGCACTTTATTACATTTTTAACGTAAAATTTAATACATATTCATTGATCCATTTTTTTCAAAAGTAAAAAATTGAAGAACACACAAAAACGTGACTAACCTTTCCAGTTGTCAAAAACAAACCACTAATTCAAAATGGCTGATAATGCTAAACATATGTGTACCAACATAACAAACAAAATATTCAATAATCGAATGTACACAGCCAGCGAAAATTCAAAATTCACCTTTTCTTTTGAACAAACCTCGTACATTCATTACCTGTAAAAAGCATTTACTTGCCATAATTATAATACAAACATGTAAATTTGTTTTACTGTACTTCAATTTAACATAATGATGAACTGGTTTCGGAAGTACTCTCCTTCATCAGGACTATATTTAAACTAACATAAGAAACAAATTAATACCAGGCATACACAAATGACTTGGTGTTTATCATATGTTAGTAGTATATTCCTGACGAAGGAAGGGTACTTCCGAAACCAGCCGTTCATTATATTAAATTGAAGTGGTTTAAAAGAAATTTAAGAGACTGGGATAAATCCAAAGTACATGTTTTGAAAATGTATTATTTACAGGGTTGTTTATCAAAATCTATTGTTGAAAAGGGTTGTCCCCCTAATAAAACTATACATAATTACATGTTGTGGGCTTACGGAGCTTATATGTTTTGGTCTCCCGTCAAACAGAAGTAAAATTCAATACTGTTCAAACGTAGATACTCAAGAAACCAGTTTTGGCCTGATTTGTCTCATCAAACTTGTTTTCGATACGCATATTTAAATGAAATTAGCTCCCAATGCCTTGTGGACCATTGGGAAAAAACAAGCAAAGATAAGGTCAAATATTCATTGATATTGATGACGATTTCAAAACCGTAACTATGAATTCAGAGATAATCTATATATATTAACATGTTTTCTGTTTTATAAAAAATATAAAAGAAATCTATCAAGACTTCTATATTACATCTGCGAGTTAAATTTAAAGTAGACAGTATAACTAATGAGATTATCAGAGCTGAAACATACAGTAAAACTTCATTTTTACGTTTTTCAAAGTAACGATAAAAAAATGTTTAACACTGAGGAAATGAAAAATGTATGGAAAAAATTGGGTTGTTAAGTAACTACTCAATTTTAGATACCAAATATGAATAAACTGTGAATCTTTCTTACTTTGAAAAATCATGAAACTGTATCTTTTGTCACTATTTTGATCTGAAAAATCTGTCTCTTTTCTTCTCCATACATTCCTATACTCCAATATTTTCCACAGTGGAAATAATTTCCAATTTTACACACATTTCGAAAATTCAACTCATTTTAACACTTGCAAATGAATTTGGTGGCAAAATTATCACAACCTAATGTCACGAGTTCGGCGGGTTGTCTAGAGATCACCTCGGTGGCGAACTAGTTGGCCCAACCTTCAAACTAGTTAGCCAAACTAGGACGAACCGGCCTCCACACATTGGCTGTTCAGTGTATGAGTTCGGCAGGTGATCCCGACGGATGTGCTGCGCGAAGAATAAAACATGATTAAACTATGTTTATATTGATGAAAAAAGACTCAAATTTGCAACTAACGTCAAAATAAATGCCCAAATATACATTATGGATGTTATGCAAATAATAATAACAGCTGGATAATTTCTATATTGCCGTTTTTCATGAACAATCGCCTCATTTGCGAAATGCATGTAATTCGATGTATAATCGGGGCTAGTTATTATATTTTGTTACGCTGCAATCTGACTCAGGCTGTCCGTAAAAATAAAATATTGAGCTAAAACAGGGACAAAGAAAGGATGGGTGATTTGGTGATTCCCGATAATTAATATTTCATGGATAGCTATTATTTATTTCCAGTATTATGAGTACCTAATGAGAAATGAATTGTGTCAATAATATTATAAATTTCGGTAGATTTTCGATGAATATCGGTAGATCGATAGATTTTAGCTAAAATGGCATCACTAGTTTGGAGTTTGTGGTTAGTGTAGTTGCCCGATTTACAGTCAGTAATCGATCGGTCAACGTCCTAACTCCGAACCGAATTCGGGTTGGGACGTTGGGCGATCGTGTGGTCGTAGCATAAAATTAATTTCGTAATTTTACCCGGATAAAACTTTTTCTTACAAAGTCAATATCCCCTACACAAAATCATCAATTGATAAGATATTTGTGAAAAAATACGACTTATTATTCCCATGGAAATCGAAATATATTATAAAAACACGAAACTTGTTATTTATTTGTTTAAATATGACATTATTTGAATATCTCCGCGAAAGTTGACTTCGCGGCGCTCGCCAATACACGCGCCTGTCAAATTTCGATCTACCAATAATAATGATTTGAAAGAATACGTCATTTTCCCGCGAAATATGATATCGGTTATATTTACAGCGCCCTTGAGGTGATTTTTCACAAAAACGGCGCTATACAAATTATCTAATTATTATTACGTGTAAATATTGACATCTTTGCGTTTACCGGCTGTCAGATTACGATATATGAATGAATATTTAAAAAAAAAAAAAACAATATATTCATTGTTTCAATATTTCTTTTTAAAAACACATTGTTTAAATAGTCAAGCATAAATTTTAATTAAAAGTTCACCCCAAGCACGTCTCGATACGTCTTATTTAAAAGGTAAAAAAAAACATTATGTAAAAACAATAACACGAAATGCAATTCAACAATTATTAAAAAAGAATGATGAATTAATAATAAAAACGTAAACAAAAATAACTTTTAAACTCGGAAAACAAACATCCATATATTTATCATTATTATTTGTTCCAAAGTGTACAATAAATACACTGGAACTTGCTGTGCTTTGAGAATATATTCCGATAAAATTAACGTTTTTGTAAAAGTGAATAACTAGGAACTCATTTCAAATTTACCTAAAGGCAACAGTTTAACCCCGCTGGCGAGTACTCGTCGAACTGAACCAATAACTTGACATTGCTGTCTCATTTGCACACGTACCATATATTTCTATATAAACTGAGGGAGATAGAGTAAGTTTCACCCCGCTTATTGAATAGACGGCGCAGCGGTTTGTAAAGGTGGTTAACCTCGTTTTAAGCCGATTATCACTCAGTTTTATGATTGTATTACTGGTAGTCGTGTTTTGGGTTTTAGTGATAAATTCAAGTAGGGTCTATATGCAAAACTGACGTAAAACCGGTGCTGAAATATTTAAAAATCGTAAATTCGGAGGAATATTTGTATGATAATGTATGGAATAAGTTGGGACCACAGTTTTTTGACGTAAATAGAGGGAAAACGTGAAATAAGGGTGACGTAAAAATGGAGTTTTACTGTACTTATTATTACTACCTGAAAAGATAAACTTTTTGTTGAACTAAAATTTCGAGATTTTGAAACAATTAATTTGTCATAAATTTGAATTTGTAACATTCTTTAAATGGTTATTGAAAATAATTTATCCGACATATAAGAAATATAAAAATATCATTGGTATTCCATCGTATACTAATTTTACAGATTCCATTTAGCACGAAAATTAAGGCTAAATAGTTTATCGAAGCTTGGACACTTATAACTAGTTAACGAAATACGTAACTGCAAAGTTAATCATTATAAAGTAATTTAAATTCCAATCGCCCTCTACATAAAAATCAATAACAGCAGTCAAGCCAGGATTATTAAATGAAATTTAAATATTTATATTCTTAAATATATCTACATTGCATAATATTAAGCAGTTTATTAACTCCGTAGACAATCTCTGTGGCAGAGCGGTAAGATCCTTCGCTCTGAGCAGCGGTCACTGGTTGTAAACCTGGGCTGAACAACTAAGTCATCTTGTAATGACAGAAATAAAAACAGATTTTTCAAAAGCCTGCTCAGTTTTCAACCAAACCAAAAAGAAATACATCATTATTATTCATGAACCCATTGACATAGCCATTGCCACGATTGGGCGACTAGTTAAAATGGATATCAGCATACCACGGCGATTGTAGGATATTATTTATAGTAAGGAGATTAAAGATTTTTGGTGAACTCTATACAACAGCAGAGAAAGTATTTTTAAGTCAATACTTATTCTGTAAGTTTCTCTATTATGTTTGTCACTAATAAAAAAATGCCTGTCTTATACTTTAGTGAGAAATTTGATTTATTGTTTACACTCTTTTTATGATCTTCTCTATTGCAGATTACAGTTATGGTAAATCACAAATATTATGCAATAATATCACCCTACTTGTTATGACAAACTTTCTTCTGCAGCACTATAAAGTGAATCATTATTATATTACTGACGAGAAAGCAAATACGGCAATAAGAAAAAAGTAAATGAATGATTTTAAATTAAGCCATATTATGAAATTAAATGAGTCACATTATTTTGGGTACTCGTATGAGCCACATTTGTTTGTACATATGTATATAATAACTGTCTACAATATCAAGTCAGACCTGCTCACACATTTTTTTTATTAAAAAAAAGTGTTCAGGTACATTTTTTATAAACTCCCACAAATGAAAACAAATAATACATAGTGGTGTCTTTCTTCACAATATTACACAATACCCATATTATGAAATAAAAAGTACAAAAGCCGGTCTAGCTGAACAAGCAGCAGCCACAAATCTTTAACTCTAACCTCAAAATAGACTGATGGTGACTTGTGATCGTCAAATTTTGGTAATTGATCAGTGAAACAATTCATCTGATGAGTAAATTTTTTTGGTAATATTACAGAATTCCGCTTCAGTAGAAAAAAACATAATTTTTAAAAAAGAAATATACTGTTAGGTTCATAAAAATAAATAAAAAATAATTGCACATGCGGATTTTCAAAATATTTCACTTTATTTTTTACTTTACGTAAATATGTAAGGGAAATTGACGCCATGTTTAATGTTGTTAGTATGATAATAAGACGATTTTTAGGTTCTTAGGTTATTAGGTTGGGTTAAATAATAAGACGATTTTTAGGTTCTTAGGTTATTAGGTTGTGTTAAATAATAAGATGATTTTGAAGTTGGCGCTTCCGACAAATGTCATATCATACTAACAACATTAAAGATGGCGACGATCCCCTTACATATTTACGTATTTCGATTTACGTAAAGTAAAAAATAAAGTGAAATATTTTGAAAATCCGCATGTGCAGTTATTTTTTATTTATTTTTATTAACCTAACAGTATATTTTTTTTTGTGAATTATGTTTTTTTCTACTGAAGCGGAATTCTGTAACATTACCATTTTTTTTTACAAATTTTCCCATAACAATCAATGTACTTACGTTTTCAATGATAATATAATCCAGAATATTTCTGTATAAATACAAGTACTGTTAAAAATAATCCGTGTCATTGGATAATGTGATGAGTAGGTAATTTAAAAGAAAAAAATTATGGGCCAATGGGCTAATGAATAATAGTAATGGTTTCTTTGAGCTGGGTTGGATTATTTTTTAATTCTTGGATAAATAATTGTATCAGCAAAACTGGCAATAATGAATGGTATCTAATCGCAACGATAATGTTGTGGAGAATATTTATAGTTTTAGATTGTAAAGTGAATTATTTTAGCAAAAAGGTTTTTTTTATAAAGTAAAGCGCATATTATTATTATTATAACCATAAATTCTTTGAATCTTGTCCAGGAATTGACACGGGACAATTGTTATATTTAAAGTAAATATCATTTAGCCAGATAAAAAGTAATGCTCAATTTACAATATTCTAGATCTGCATAAACAAACGCACCATAAGTAATTTGTCTTTTGTAAGTGGTCTATATTTAAAGTAAATATCATTTAGCCAGATAAAAAGTAATGCTCAATTTTCAATATTCTAGATGTGCATTAACAAACGCACCATTTTTAAATGGTCTACGAGTATATTTGAGAAATCTTTCTTCATTCCCCAGGGGAGACAAATAATTTGCATTGGTCCTTTTACACCCATACCTCTTTTATAACAGATTCATGCATTGAAATTACTTAGAATTCTGGAAAAATATATTTAGAATTCTCTTTATATATAAGCCAACTTGTCAAAAATGTCCAAAAATGTTAGTGCACTTGAGGTGAACCTTCACACCACTGCGCTATAGAAATTAACTCTTATTATTATTATTATAACCTTGTCCACACCGCACTTCTAGCATTCGAGGCAGTTCCCAATAGTGGTGGGCGAAGCGGCTCGGTTTAGTGAGCCGGATCACTAATCAGCTCTTTGTAGTGTACCGGTTCGGTGATCCGGCTAGTTTGAACGACGGTTCGATTTCCCCCGCACCATGCCCTCTCCCTCCCTCCCTTGGCCCTCCTAAAGACGTCTCTCACGCAATACTTTTTTTGTCCAGTTTTCATGTGGATTGTCTTTACAGAGAGCTGATTTAATGATCCGGCTCACTAAACCGAGCTGCTTCGCCCACCACTAGTCCCCAACCAACAAGTAATTTTTTTTGCAGTAAAAAGGTCAAAGAAAATCAATTGTAACCGTAATAATATTTCGGACCTTTGAACTAATGCTCAACTATTGCTTGATGCTTGCTCGGTCGTGCGTCTAGGTCATGAGTCGCACGCCTCGCGGAGTCAGGACTGAGATATTGATATTAGTAAACAACATAATACATTGGGATATCAATAAAATTTTCATTATTTGAAAACAAATTGGGACCGCAATAGATTTGGCATAACTGGAATATTGTATTATTTTATCCTTGTGGAAAATATATTTACGAACAAATTTACTACAATAAAATTAATTATATACGAGGTGTGTTCAAAAGAAAAGGTGAATTTTGAATTTTCGCGGGCTGTGTACATTCGATTATCGATTTTTTTTTGTTATGTTGGTACACATATGTTTATCATATGTTAGCATTATCAGCCATTTTGGATTAGTGGTTTGTTTTTGATAACTGGAAAGGTTAGTCACGTTTTGTGTGTTCTTCGATTTTTTACTTTTTATCATTTTAGTAAAAAATCGAGAAACATTGATTTTTTGAAGAAATGCTGATAAGGACATAGAAAACAAAGCAAATCTAAAATTTCACTTTAATCGGACTGATGATGCCCCAGAAAACGGCTATCAAGTTCCGACCAAAACTAGGAAATTCCTCCATAGGATTAACAATTATTAAAAATTGTTTTCTAAAAAGAATCATTTTTTTTTGAAGAAATGCTGATGAGGACATAGAAAATAAAGCAAATTTAAAATTTCACTTCAATCGGACTGATGATGCCTCAGAAAACGAACCTAAATAAAAAATCGAAGAACATCCAAAAACGTGGCTAACCTTTCCAGTTGTCAAAAACAAACCACTGATCCAAAATGGCTGATAATGCTAACATATGATAAACATATGTGTACCAACATAACAAAAAAAAAATCGATAATCGAATGTACACAGCCTGCGAAAATTCAAAATTCACCTTTTCTTTTGAACACACCTCGTATATAGTATGGAATGCAACATTACATTAAAATATATTTATATCCATAAGAGACAGCTCTTCCTTTTTTGCTGTTAAAATTTAAAATAAAAAAACTGAAATAATTTCAGCATCCAAATTGTGATTACCAGTAAAATGATTTTATTATGATAAGGAAGCTTGCTCTGGAAGAAAATATATAATTTTATTGAACTTCATTTAAAATTTGTAATAATTAAATACTGACCTCATAAAGATGGAAAAATAATAAAAATCAATAATATTCATAGCCAAACTCACACAACCTTACAGTATATAATTACTTCTTAAAACTAAACTTAGAGTAACTTTAAATAGAATGTGTCAAATTTCACTTATTTTTCAATGTTCAAAAACATTCAGTTGTTCGACGAAAAGTTGCTGTATTTTAGGTCACATAAGATTGCAAATTTGGACAATAAATATTTTTGAAGTTGTTTTGAAGCTGGCTTGGATATATTTTACGGTAAATTGGTAAAAAATGTACCCTGAATTAGCTTACAATCTAATTGAACACCACAATTCACCACATGACATCACAAAATCAAACAATCTAAAATCATATTTACAATAATACCATCACTAATAATAATCATAAATCCACTAATTTTTAAAATACCAGGAGAGCAGACGTCACAGTGGGCCGATTTGCCAAATCATTAGCATGCAGTACCGACAAACTGATACCTATTTGTGAAATTAAATACCGGGAGAACAGATGTCACAGTGGGCCGATTTGCCAAATCATTAGCATGCAGTACCGACAAACTGCTACCTATTTGTGAAATTAAATACCGGGAGAACAGATGTCACAGTGGGCTGATTTGCCAAATCATTAGCATGCAGTTTCGACAAACTGCTACCTATTTGTGAAATTAAATACCGGGAGAACAGATGTCACAGTGGACTGATTTGCCAAATCATTAGCATGCAGTTTCGACAAACTGCTACCTATTTGTGAAATTAAATACCAGGAGAACAGATGTCACAGTGGACTGATTTGCCAAATCATTAGCATGCAGTTTCGACAAACTGCTACCTATTTGTGAAATTAAAAACCGGAAGAACAGAAAACATGGAGGGAAATTGCTCATATCTTCATGCCCGTATCGAGTTCCAGCGCTTGCTTCATGAGTTCGTAGGTTGAGAAGGAGACGGCCACCATGGGGATGGCTCGGAGGTAGTTGATGCTCATCCCTCGGTAGAGTCCTTGAACTACTCCATTCTCCTTGTATATCAGGCTCAGGGTCTGCACCATGCCCATGCTGGAAAGTGTTGACAAATATAATTAGTTGATGACAAATATGTATTATGCATAATGTATAAAAGTATGAGTTGCAAAATTTGAAATAATTTATAAAAGATGAAAAACAACCAGATAAGAACAACCAAATTTATGGGTTAAAAAAGTTAATGTTTTAAAAATAATTATGCATAACAATATATGCATTTTTTAACACCAAAAAAAATCAGACTTTTGTTACAATAATTACCAAACAGATCGTTGTCAGTGTGTATTTTTAGTATCATTACAATAAAACCAGCCTACGCATTTCATCATAATACCAGAATATTTTATTTAAAGTTTATATTACAATTGAATCAATTCTTATAGGGATATTAAATTTTATATCTATATATTGATACTTTAATTACAACAGCGGAGATATTTTCAATTTCTCGATTTTAACTTGCGTTCTTCCACATCTCACTCTGCAACAGGGCATCTCACTCTGCAAATAGAGTCGCTACTGTTTTTGTCTCCAAATTTGAATTTAAAGTGTTGAAATTATAATGTTATTTTTCATGACTTAAGCCGCGTTCTCACCTCATCTATTCCAAATTTGAATTTAAAGTGTTGAAATTATAATGTTATTTTTCATGACTTAAGCCGCGTTCTCACCTCATCTATTCTAAGCGATAGTATACCCGATAGAAATAGAAGATCAGTGTTGAATCAACTTCAACTTTACATTAGGTTTGGTTTGGCTAGGTTAGATTAGGTTAGGTGAGGTAAGTTTAGGTTAGGTATGGTTTGGTTAGATTGGACAAGGTTAGGTTAGGTAAGATTAGGATAGGTTAGGTTCGGTTCAGTCAGGTTGACTGAAATGTGCGTGTAATTTAAATTAATAATATAATGTGTATTATGAAAATATGAAGTTGCAGGTGTCACATTATGATTTAAATTAGGGAATAATAATAAAATTAATTCAATTTGCAAACATAAAAATATGATTTTTTTGGGAACTTTAATCACCCCCGTTGGGTACAACGGGCTAAACGCTAGTATGCAGATGAATGTTGCAAACGGAATTGTAAACATATGCTGCGATGTTAATGTAATAGGTATAACGCAAGAATAAAACTGACTTAACATAATTATTACAATCATTTTGGAATCATAAGACATGTGTTTATTTATTACATCCCAAAATAAAATGATAAAAATTAGATGCGCGGACAGACAGTCGAATTTTACACACACTTGAAATTACAGAATGAAATGACAAACTTACAGAATGAAGTGACAAACAACATTGAAATGTCTCTTGGAGAAATGAATAATTTTATTATACAACGATAGTTATGCCAATCAGCTTAGGTACATTTGAACATGCTTTATTTGAGACATACTAATCAAAGTACAAAGAATTTTACCAGTGAAATGGGATTGTGAACTCCTTATCATATATTTACCCCAACATTTCTTTTTGGCCAACTTGCGGGCTTTTGGTTCATTTTGTAACAAACTAATGGAAGCAGTTGTACGATAGCGAAAACAATAATAATACAACAGAGAACTTATTAAAATACAAATCATGATAAACATGAGTTCTGTGAATGCGAAACCCAATTAAAGATATAAAAGCGAATGCATGAACTACACGAGTGAAGAAGTAATGTGAAAATGTGTATTCACAGTGTTTACGAACCTTCTGCGAGTAGTAAATAGTAGTTAACCAGAAGAAGACATGAAAAAAAAGAAAATCATTTGAAATACACCTCCCCGTCACCAGCATCATTGCAGTCTCTGCAAAGTTGGTAATTAGTTATTACATTACACCAAAAAAATTACATATGAGTAGAAAACATAGAAAAAAAATCATTGGATAGGCACAATAAAATTACAATTGTTTTACATACTTACATTCCTGAATACATTTTACCAAGAATTTGACGAATGATTCCCACGGCCGATAGTGCTATGTTGTTTGGCTTTTGGGGTAATAAGCCGTGTTGCACTTCCTTTTCCTTCTCGAGTTTAAATTTTGGAGAGCTTTGCAGCTTGGACAGATGCCTCGATGATTGTCCGAAACATGGATTCAAGAAGGAAGGAAGCACAACATAGCGCAAAAATAACATAAATTTCTTATCAAATTCTGAGTGCCAAAGAATGACTGGGATGAGTAAGTTAAGTCTGCTAAGTCATCCCTTAGTTATATAGCTTGAAGGAAAAATGAGATGAGGTAAAACAATATGAAATTTCATTTGTTAGATTATTCTTTCTTTCTCGCACACAGAATTTTGTTATTAGAATTAACCCTTCCTTGCCGGTGCCTTCAAGTGATTTGACATGTCTCTAATGATTTCAATATCTCTGTAAATATACTAAACACAGAGTTCATATTTTAGGTGTTCCCCAGCAAAACATTTATGTATTGGATAAAAAAAGTTAAAATTTGTAAGTATTTTTTAAACGCAACAGAAAAAACATGTTTTATCGAATAATGGGGAAAAAATTAGTTAATAAACATATACGTATGTCTGCGTGCGTTGATAATTTGCCGAGTGATGCGGTAGTGAGCGAGAGGGGTACAGGTCTAACTCACCGTGCCACAGTGAGTTAGACCTGTGTGTGGCCGCCAGTGGTAGTCGGCGGACTGCAAGCTGTAATGGATGTATCATCTGACTGGGAGGCAACTTTAGAAAGATATTAATGTAATTATTGACTGGAGTATTGCTAATAAACTGGATTTTTACTTGAAAAAGTGTTCAGTTATGTGCTTTACGAGGTAACACAAGACCGTATATTTGACGCTCGTTTAACATTTCATGCTCATATGGAAAAGATCTGCAAATCAGCACAAAACGTTGAGTTTTGTCATAGAGTTCAAAGGAGTTGACAAACCTTGCAGTTATAAGGCTACTTTTCCTTAGTTTAGTGCGTAGCATTTTCGAGAGCGGATCTCAGGTATGGGGGTCAGAGGACACCGTCTATGTACTAAGGGTCGAGAAAATCCAAAAGAAATTCTTACAATTTCTCTACAAGAGAGTTTGGTTTTTACCCATGGCTGTTTCTAACAGCATTTCTCTCGGGAATGCTGGGTATGTGCAGCCTAAGTTCTAGGAGAGATATAGCATTACTGCTTATGGCTCATAAATGCTTGAACGGTATTTAATACTGTGATAATACGGTGTTTAATACAGTGATTAATGAATACCTGACATCTCCTGGCTGAAATAGGATTTTATGTCCTGAAAATTTCATGCGAGGCCACTGACACAGGCTTCTGTTTCTTCCCAGGTGCAGAACTACCAATGATGATTAATGCCTCTAGGAAGACTTGCTTGGTTAATTAACTGCCTCGCGGGAATGTGGATATTTTCCACATGACCTACGACAATTTTATGCACGAACTAGCTATTATGTTATGTATAGTATTATGTACCTACTTGTAACCTTTTTAAAACAATTTTTGTAGCTCTATTTACCTATACGTTATATATTTACATACTATATTTTTTTATCATTTTCGCAATGTAATTGGTGCCATAAATAAAATTATGGCCGATGTTTTTTCTCATTTACAACACTTGTTGACAATATTTATCTTTTAAATAGTACTATTATTTAAAATGATTTATATAAGTAATAAACGTTAACCACAGTATAACCCCGTTTTTACGTTCCCGGAATTCACATTTTCCCGGCAATTGCGTGTAATTTTTTCAGTCCTGAGATATTTCAGTACATTTAAATCCCACATTTACGTTTTTTTTCCTGCAATTTACGACTAGATCCCAATAGCCAGGTACTTTACAAACTTTCTCTTCCCCGTCCCCCTCCCTACCCCACTTCCTTTACCGTCACAACATACCCTGAATGGGAATCCTTTCGTCCCAGTGGCTCCGGGCAGTTGGAAGCAGTCCGAACTCTGGTGCGGTATTGACATGAACAGAAAATACCCTGTGACCTGTCATTTTATTTGGTTTTATCAACAATGCAGGTTGTCGTCATAATTTTATTTAATGTTGTAACTGCTAATTTCACAGTGAAAAGTAAATCATTCCGCTTAGGCGAAAATTACTATAAAATTTACAAATCAAATAAATGTCATGGCTAATCTATAAGCATCTGTTTCAGCTAAAAATGGGAAATAGGAGGACCAAAGGAGTTGTATCCTGAAACAAATTATGTATTCAATGAAAACGCTTATTGGAATGGAATAGGCACAAATTAAATACACACATAAAAATAAATGTTTGGGTTTCGTTATATCCATAGAACAAAATCAGACAATGTGAGTTTAAATACTTTTATGTATAAATGCATTAGGGTTTATCGGGACGCACCCTACAGACTTAACCAGCGATTCGGGCGATTAACCAGCAGGACGACCTATATAATTGAGTATTTCAACACAAGTTTTCCCAGTGAGACAGGCACAGGGCACAGTAACATAACCCTTATAAAACATAGATTGTATAGATGAATCAATTTAAAAAAATAAAAAATTCTCATTTCAGGAAAAATCCCAAGGCGCATCTTCCAGATAATATCGCATCTATTAAGAATAAAAACAAAATATGCGAGTTACGCGCGCTTGGCAATGATTGAGTCGTGACATTCGAACGGCGTAAGGTGATTGGAGGGAAAACTCCGTGTCTTTAGAACGGCGTACTGTGATTGGTGAGCGAACTCCGTGTCTTTAGAACGGCGCACGGTGATTGGTCGGCGAGCGACGCTGTGATTGTATTTTGTATACACTCCATCTGTCATCAGTCTTACGAGTTACAAGTTTGCGATTTATTTATTTCATATTGCTTTCGGTTCGATTATTATTCATTTTTACATCCTCATTCTTTCAAACACATAATGTCTAACCAAAGGAAAGCTTTGTCAGTGCAAGAGAAAAGGAACATTCTCGAATAAACACGTTGGCTCACGTGTTTTGCTGGCCCGAAATTTAGGAATACCCATTACTACTTTTGCCACAATCATCAAAAACCGTGAATCTATTGAAAAAAGCGCTGTTCAATGTGGACCCGGGGCGAAAAAACGTATGTACATCAAAGCGTAGAAGTACGAAAAAATTGAGATTTTAAAAGAATGGTACGTCAGTGCGTGTTAGAGAATATTCCTTTCCTTTCTTTTCCTTCCCTTTCCTTTCTATTAATTATTGGCACAACTACCTACAAAAGTGTTGTCACGAAGAACTGCAAGTGTCATCTCAACAAACTAAGTTTAGTGCAAATAATAACCGCCTATGAGAAACATCGCCGCTCCCATAAACTCAATTAAAAGTGCAAGTATCAAGTAAAAGAACTGATATTATTATTAAGAAACGTGACGTGTAAAGTGCAGTGGAAGACAGTGGTGAGTGACGATTTATATTTTTGTGCCATCCTCTTTCCAACCTGCAAATTCCTAACAGAGCGCGGGCCAGTAATATTCCCGTTGGCGGTACAATCATTCGTGAAAAGTCGCTGCGCATAGCGAATCGACTAAATATTGAAGGATTTACTGCATCAAATGGATGGATAGATCGTTTTAAGAAGAGGCACAATGTGGTCTACAGATCAATTTGTGGAGAACCGCAAAGTACTGATTTGGACATTGCTGAAGATTGGAAGCAGACAGATGTGCCTACATTAACTGCAGACTACGCTCCCAGAGATATTTTCAATGCCGATGAGACTGGGCTGTTATTCAACGTTCTACCTTGTAAGACTTTCAGCTTCAAGGGTGAAGCCTGTCATGGAGGAAAATTAAGCAAGGTTCGTCTCACTGTTCTCTTGATTACAAATTCAGATGGCAGTGAGAAGCTTCCCCGTTAGTGATTGGGAAGTCTGCAAAACCCCGCTGCTTCAAAAATGTCAGGACATTGCCGATAAAATATGCAGTCAATAAAAAAACCTGGATGATATCAATCTTATTTGAAAAGCAGCTTACTGCATTAGAAGCTTTGATGGGAGTAAAACATCGAAAAATATTGCTATTCCTCGATATGTGCCCAGCTCACCCCACAAACTTGACTTTGAGGAACATTCAGTTGGCATTTTTTCCTCCTAACTCTACAAGTGAACTGCATCCCCTGGATTTAGGGATAATTCGGGCATTCAAGCACTACTATAGAAGAAACTTGGTACAGAAGTTATTGTGTCAGTTGGAATGAGGTGAGGACCCCAACAAATTTAAGATGTTCATTAAGATGCAATGCATTATACCGTTAAGGCATGGGGTGAAATAACCGACTATACGATCAAGAATGTTTTCCGGAAAGCTGGGATATATAAGGAACAGGATGAAGACGTACCCGGTACTCAAGGAAATATCCAGTGTGATGTTATAGAAGGCTGGGATTGGATTTCAGACCAACGCCTGGAGGATTATGTAAACCTCGATTCCAATGTTATGACATCAGACTTGGTGGAAGTTGATGACATTGTTGACAGTCATTTAATACCAGCAGACTTTTCTGCTGAAGAACTGTCCGATGAAGAAGAGGTTGATATTCCAACAAAAGAAGAAGCAATGAGGTTCATCGAGGGTTTAAAAACCTACTTTACAAGCATTGGTGATATTCAAGATGACACTTTTAAATGTTTATATAGTCTTGAAAGAGAATTACATAAAAAAAAAAAATAATTTCAATACAAATTTAAATTGAATGTTGTTTTTTAATAAAACGTTATTTTTTCAGAAACATAAAATTTAAATGTTCATTTTTTCAATACCCCCTTTTACATTTTCCCTCCAATTAGGTTTTTTTTTCAGTCCCTTAAAAAATGTAAAATAGGGGTTATACTGTATTTATTGTTATCCAACTTAAGTTATGTACACCGAGTGTACAGCACCGTAAGGGAAGTGTTAATTGGATATTGTATAAAAAAATAAGTAACTGAAAACTTATGTAGTCATGGGAACCAACCGGTGGCCTGCGAGTCATTTCCAGTTTACTCCTACTACTTGATTATTCAAGTACTATTTTTGGCACCCATCTGTTTTTTGTTGTTACTTATTATTTCTATCATGAGACGATCTAAGAATTATATACTCGTATGTATGTTTTTTAAGAAATGTAAAACCACTTTGTGGTGTCATTTTAAATAAAATGAAAAGTATATTGTGTATTCTGATGAGGGAAGGTTTGCTTCCGAAATATGTTGATATTTATATATTAAATAGTGGTTTAAACAAAATATTTCCCATTCATTTCATTATGTACGAGTATGTACTTAACAACAGTGGCAGATACATATGGCATTGTCTTGTGTATGTGTATAATAAGTTTAAATAAAACTTTCTTAAACTTTGCATGTGACTTGATTATTTTTTTATTACGATAAAAGTAAAGGTAGCTCAAGATATCTTTAGCGCCCCCCCCTTGAGTTTTTTCTGTATCCGCCACTGCTTAACAATGTAGTACAAAGTTATTATTGTGCATGTATTTAATAAAAAGAGATTATTTTGCCCTGCTCAATTTTGAGTACCATGCTGTTCCCAGACCAAAAAAACTTGTCCATGGTTCTTCTAGAAAGCTGCATATTATTTCTTTTTAGATTCAGGATATAGGAAAGACCTCGAAATTTCTATAACCAAACTATTTCTTTTTGACAAGGACGGAGAGTTATTAAAGTATTACATTAAGAAATTAAAATTTCTACCATTAAAGGTAGCCAAAACCAAATGCTTTTTCACAATAATAAACGCAATTAACTCGTTCGCTGCCACTGATACCGACAGTGACGGTTCAGGTTTTGTTCATTGTCCTCAAAATTTTGTGGGAATGAACTTGTTAATGGTTAGGATTATCCTACTAAACTAATAGTGCCACCATTAAATGGACCAAAGAAAATGCTTTTTGACCGGAATCAGAAAGTTTGTGTTATTATTAAGTAAAGAATAACAACCAATACCAATAGATATTTAGTCACAGCGAAATAAATAAAAAAAATCACCAGGGTTGTTAGTAATTAAAAGTGACTGTTGTATCAATCTCCACTAACCCGAATTTCTCAGTGGCTGGACTCATGAGAGCCAGCTGCATGCGTCTGCGGGTGACGTCCAATGGGTAGGATACAGACTGGGCTACGGCGCCTGCCAACCCTCCGCACAGCAGCTTGGCCGGGATGGACAGCACCAGACCACCTGTAACATAAATTGTTACGTTTATTTGTACATATTTTATTGAATGCTTGAAAGGGCTTAATAATGGGTCTTCCACACAACTGGTTTGCCCGATACTTACTAAAGCTACTATGTCGAAAGGTTCAACCATCCAGTTGTTTTTTTCTTACCAACCTACTCAAGTCTACCAACTTTAGGAAAGGACGACCGGATGGTCGAACCTATCGACGCGGTGGCTTTAGGATTTAAGGAGTTACTTGGTCACTGACTTGTCACAGAGACTGGTATTTCAATGGAAGATGTTCCACTAGCGTCATTGATCCTTTTGGTAGTGGTGCGCACAGCCGGCGGAAGACACGATAAACATGTGCCAAACACAACTCGTTCTTGTGGTCAAGTTGTCGTTAGTGAGTCGGATGTGGAATAATTTGACAGCTTTTGTATTTCCTCTTCATTACAACTTGGGTTTCAAGGCCCGGGTTCACTTCTTTTTTTAATAAAAAGCCCCTACAACATAGAATTCCCAAAGATGACAAAGGTACTCTATATGCAGTTAATATAAAATGAGAGGAGAATGATTCAGAATAAAAAAAACCATCATTCGTTTAATAGGGATAGTTCGGCATGCATGATATTTTATCAGTGTTATAGTTCAATTTATCAGAATGCTCAATGTCTAAGTGCACTTTTCTGCGTCTTTCAAATTTGACAGTACTTATTTGATCCATTGACCTTATTGATAAAATATGCTCCACATTCAAGCTATCCTGCTCTATTTGCTAGTGTCATTATTAGTCGCATTTTTTTGTTTGATGTCAATGAATTATAAAATATCTTAATAATTGTTCACCTGTGTTTCTGTCCATTTTAGTGCAACAGTAGTGTGGCGCGTACTTCATGCACACGAACTTGAGGTGCTCAAAGCAGTAGAAGGAGAGGCCAGCATAGGGCACCATTCCCATCAGAGTTGGAACGAACCCTCGGTACAGGGCGCGAATTCCACCCTCCTGGAAGATTATGTAGTAAGAAAACATTGGTTATTATAGAAAAATGGATTTTAACTTGAACCTTATCTCTTTCTTACCATCATCATGTCATGAAGGGAAATCTGCATAGCCTATTGGTTGAGGAAGGAGAACAGATGTTTCCATTAATACACAGATGAGGTGATTGAATTAATAAACAGCGCCACATAAATTGGACCATTTATTAATGTTAATCATACGTTAAGCAAAAGTGGCATAATATAATCTTTCCTCCAAGGACAACAAATTCTTGCAATAAGTACAAGAAAATTGTACCAGACGTAATGGACACAAATGAACTGTAGTGGGCAGCTGATCCCGATCTGCGGAGAGGGCTGGGAGGGGAGAAAGCACAACCTATCGTTCCCTCTGCAAGGAGGAATGATACTAACGACAAGACCTCATTTACGACTTTTGTAATTTGCAAATGTAATTCTGCACATGTAATTCTGTACACGTAATTTTGCACAAAACCCCAATTAATGCAGAATTATTAGTAGAGCTCGAGGTCGTGTCCATGTGGCGATGCTTGGTCTGGGTCCAGTGAGAGGCAGTAGTCCGATGGGGGTCCAGAGTAAGCGGTTGTCAGAAGGAAAGAAGGCGGGTAGAGTAGAAGTCGTAGCGGGTCGGGCAGTCGAGCGAGAGAACATCTTGTCAAGCTGGCGGATGCTGGCTAATTCACTAGAACTGGCTTTCGCAGGCTACTTAAGGCAATTTGCAAGACTCGCAGAGCCACCGCGCTCTGTGCATGTCCGACAAGCACCTCTCTCTCGCACCGCTCTCGCTCTGATGTTTTATTCAAGTCATTCATTTTTCTGAGCGGTCGATGAGAACATGCTCGTCACAGAATGCTCAGCATACATTAACAAAGGGACTGGGAGTCGGGTTCATTTGCAGACAGCGAAGCAATATTTATTTTTCCATAAGACCCGATTCTCTTACAAATTAGACACAATATCAAAAATCTATACAAGTGGAATATCACAAATGTGAAGACGAAGATGACCGCATAAAAACATTGTGGGAGAGGCGAACACGTCTGACACAAAATTTTATTATTTGACGAGGTACAACCACTTATATTTATTGTTTGAAGAGCCATCAACAAGATATATATGCTTAAGATATAAAACTGGGATGGCTCCATTGGGCAGGACATAAATAGCCAACCACAAAAGAACTCCTCTATAATAAACAGTGGTGGTTTTCTCAAATGATCGGTTGTGCAGTGAACTCCCAAAGAAAATCTGCAGCAAAGAGGGCTCACTTGGATTGTAATATGACTAAAGTTTGAACAGAGTGCCACTACTCCATAGTATTTGCCGGTAAAAAATCCTAAGCAGCATGCCACGACTCCATAGTAAAATAATCCACTAATAGGAACATAGCGCGATCGGAATCTCGGAATGCACATATGAGGCTATTTATTTTTTGATAAGGAGAGGGTTTGCTTAACTCCCGTGAGCACTCAGGCTATAGGCCCATAGTGCTATCTCCCTTATTAACTTACTTCTTTGATAGTAATCCGGACCCTCTGATAAAGTTCACCAGGGTTGTCATTGGATATATGTCTTTTGTTTCTACAATATGTCTTCTCAGGTAGCTGAGCCTTCTTCCCATCAAGGCGGGACATTGGCACCATAGATGAATTGGAATCTGTTCATCCTCTTCACATTTCCTGCATTTATTGGTTTTTTACACTCCCAACAGCTGCATGTGTCACCTGAGGTGGCAGTGTCCCGTTGTCCAGTAGTCCTACCAGTTCTCTCAATGAGTTTCTGTCCATATTGAGTAGTTGCCAGCTGGGAATTAACTCACTTTTCAATATGTAGTTTGGGGTGGAAAGCCGCCACTCTTACGGCAGGCTTGGATCCCTCAAGCGGTGCTTCCGCCCCCTTTCTTGCTCGTTGCCTTCGATACTGTTATACACTGGTACCCAGATTAGGGTTATTTTATTGATGGTAGCCAGTTCTTCAAGAATAATCCTGCATTCCATCACCAGTCTGGAGTTGCATCGGTTAATTTCCAGTGCCATTAGGGCTGCCTGGGTATCGGAGTAAATGCTTATATTCTTGTTTCTATATGTACATTCTCCTGTGCACAGGCTAAGATGGCTTTCACCTCAGCTTGAAACACAGTGAAAGGTATTTCTAGAGGCATACTGAGTTCCCTCTTGAATCCCTGCAAACAGACTCCGGCCCCAGTTCTTTCCTCCATCTTGAACCCGTTTGTAAACCAGATTAGTTTTTGTTTGAAGGTTGGACCTGGAACCGTGTCCCATTCCTCCCTTGTGATGTACATCACTCTAAACTGCTGCCTGAAAAAGTATTCAGCTTGTTTGCCGTCCTGCCTCATTCCAGTTGTTGGATTAATTGCCCTCAGTCTAGCTCCGATCTCCGTATGACTATTTTTGGGATACTCGCCTCTCCGTTGAGCTTTCCATTGTAACCTTTAGGCTGCCGCCATTGCCGCTCCCTCCATTTCAAGGTTTAGTGGGGGTAGGCTCAGCAACACTCCCATGGATAGTATTGGAGTAATTCGCATGGCTCCTGTGATTCCTCTGCATGAAAATCCCTGTATGTAGTTGAGACCATCAGTGACCATCAGTGTTTTCAATGTTCTTCTCCTCCACCAGACATGGGATTCATGCACGATCCTTGGTTTTACAACAGCTGTGTACAGCCATTGCATCATTCTGGGTTTGAGTCCCCATGCTCTGCCGCAGATTCGTCCAGTTGCTCACATTAGAGCACAGGCCTTACTGCCTACAGTTTTCACCTGGTTTTTCCAGCTCAGTTTGGCATCTAGGATGACTCCGGGGTTCTTAACCGTGTCAGAGGGTTAAAGCTCCTTTCCATAGAAGGTTGGATTGTTCCATTCCTCTAGTTTCCTTTTGCATGTAAAGATTACCAGATCTGTCTTGTCTGGATTGACTGACAGCCATGTTTTTTCAAACCATTTTTCCACTGTTGCCAGTGTTGACTGTATAAGGCACCAGTACACGATTGTATAGCTGTGTCATCAGCACATCCTTGTGTGTATAGGCCTCTGTTGTTGAGCTTCCGAATGAGATCGTCGACCACTAGACTTCACAGCAAAGGTGACAGGACTCCTCCCTGTGCACATCCTCGCATCATCAGTACTCTAATGGTCGCCTCACCTCTTGTCATCCTAAGTATCTGGCCTGAGGGAATGCTCGCTCTTGGGACAACTTCTGGCTTTCTGATCCCTGGACATTCCTGGTTGCTCCGCTTTCGGTTGTCCCAGCCTTTTCCCTTGGCTTCCGGTTATCTCTAACGATACCCGGTTGCCTTTGGCCAGCCCATTTTGGAGCCCTTGGTTGCTCCCGAATATCCTCCAGGGTCTACCGGTTGCTCCCAATTATCTTTTGAAGTCCCCAGTTGCCCTTAGCTGACCTTTGAGGTCCCTGGTTGCTCCCGGTTTTTTTCAGCAGCTCTCTGTGCGGTGTGGAGGTTAACACCGTATTATTAGGCATGATATAGACTGCAGAGAGACGACAGGAGACGGTCAGGAGGCCGGACGTTTACTTAAGGTTGTCAGGACTCGAGAAAGGTAGTAGCACCAATGATGATGATGAAAGAAATATTATTTAAAATCATCATCATTTTCAAATGAAAAATAACCAATTTCATATACTTATTCTTGGCGGAAGAGAGTTTGCAATTTAGTAGAAATATGTACATTTTAATGTATTGTATAGAAGGTCTATTTTCCTTGGAGTAGAGGTGTTCCTAGAGGCGGCTAAGACTTTCGAAAGGTTTAACGCTGATAATAATGAAATTTTGTAATTTAAGAGAGTAATGTAGCATTAGTGGCATGACTTACCGTCTTGAAGATGGTGACGGCCGCGTGAGTGATGCCCGTGTAGCGCGTATCGCCAAGCACTTGAAAGGCGAGGCGCGCGCGGATGGTGTCCAGCGGGTAGGTGAGCGCCACGGCCGTGACCCCCGCACCGGCGCCTGCAAAGAACTTGTCCGTGTGGCGTGGCAGGCCCAGGCGAGACAGGTACTGGAAGGAGAGATTACAAATATGCCAGGTAGATAGGTCATGAGACTTTTGAGGTTAGGTTATTATTATGTCGGAAAAGGTACTTCAATCGGCATAAATATTGGATTTATTTTCTTATTTTGGCAATATTTGAAAAACTCCTACTATCATCATCATTATAAGTGGAAGATGTTGCTTGTGCAATGATGGAGGACTTAGCTAGAAAAAAATTGAACCCACAACCCTTTGGTAGGAACCAGATGCATTAGTCAACTCAACCGCTAACCGGTCTACATACATATATTTGAAAAATTAAAACCAACATTCAAATAATTAAGGGCAACACAAATTTAAGTTAGTAAGCCTAGAAAAAAAGTAGGTATAAGAAAAAGGGAAAAAGTTTTGATAAGATGTAGTAGACAAAATTAATAAGATTGGGTGTTTTATTAAATAACAAACTTACATATTATTTTTTTTATATTATTAAATAAATCTTGATAGTTTATTAGCAGCTCACCCCTCAGACCATTATCCAAAATATTTAGCAAACAAAAAACTTTGTAAACATCCTATACTTTGCTTCTGATTTGTCTTCTTGGCCAATCACATGTTAAGTTGTAATAGGCCTTCCACACGAGCGGGCGGGCCAATACTAAAAAAGCCATGGCGTCGAAAGGTTCGACCATCCGGTGGTCCTTTCCGAAAGTCAAGCCTACCGACATTAGAAAAAATCAAGAAAATAATGAAGAGCTAGTGCGCTAAACGGGCTTTAAAAACAAAATTATTTAAAAAATCCTACTGTCTATGAATTATTATTTCTCTTCAATTTATTGTAAAAAGTCATTTCCTCAAGCCTCTGGTAGTTGTTTGGTTTCGGTTTCCTCCGTATATATATTTTTTAATTTTTTTATGTGAAGTCAGTTATTGCTGAACATAACCCGACTCCTGTCTTAAAATGTTACTATTTTTGCAGTATTATTGTGAATGTGTTATTTTTGTATAGCCGTGTACGAGTATATACTGTATAATATTTTGTAATTTTATTAGATGAATATGCACCTACTGTAGGAGTAATATTAAGAATAAGCAAGAATGTATGTAATATGTTAATAATGTATAAATAGAATGAAAAAGTAACACTGTAGGAATACCACTGAATGGAGTTATTTAATCATTTTTTTTAAAGTTTATTTATAGTAAAGCGCACTTGAAGTGAAATAACACAAAACTGCGCTATGTAAATGATTTGTTCTTATTATTATTATATTAGTGATATAAGATGAAAAATTTTTTTTTATCAAAAATAAAAATAAAAAACACACCTAATTAAATCATATTTTTAAAAAGTAAGATTAATGCTAGCCCCGCACTAGGCAACCAGGTTGCAGCGGCGAATAGATCTTCAAATTTATATGAAAATGTATTCAAGCGAACGTACTAGGCAGCCAGATAGCGAAATGTATGTGGCTGCCGAGGCTGACATATTTAATATTAAATTATATAAATAAGTACAAATATTATTATATTAAATAAGAAGAAAAGAAAAACATTGAAGAAGATAATATTAACACATCCCAAATGAACCATGAAACCGAAAAAACAACAGAAAATAAAAAGATTTCAGTCGCATCTGGGACTCGAACCCAGGACCTCTACCTATCCGGGGTAACCGCTTAACCAACTTAGCTAATGAGACCAGTTCAATTTACGCCATCTACACCGATATCATACTTCAAGTCATAAAAAATTAAATTGAATATTTCTTTCCAGACTTGTAAAATAAGTCAATAGATGTCTCATATGAATAAAAATCGGGTAGGTATATCCGAGACTCTATTCCGATTGAAATTGTGTTCGGGTAGAACTTTGTGATCATCATAAGGATAGTAGCCAATAATATGGGATTTAAAAATGGGGGATAATATTAACAAGTCTTGAACTTCACCAAATACAAATAGAAAATCGAATTATTTTGCCCTGATGTATATTTTTTACTAGTTTTGTTATGTGTTAATATACTCAAAAATACTTGAAATACTTGAAACACATTGCAATCGTACATTTACAAAAAAAATGTATAAAAGCTAGGTGTAATTACCAATATCCGTTAACACCGTTTCAATTGTTTTCTCGCGGATCATTTGTGAGAACATTTGATAGAAAAAAAACTTTTAACGTCAATCAAAACATATATCCTTCTCCAAATAATAGCACCTTTTAAATAATTACAACTGACTCTGTTTTGTAACTAGGTCACTTAGGTAAAAAAAAAAAAAAAATCACTTTGATTACTTGGTAAGGTGGCGCCAATGGTTCATTTACAGTTGATTTTAGATTATATTGTTTTTATATCTTTGGGTTATGTTCATCCTTTACAACAGAGAGTATTTATACTTTAAATACATTCCTCGCAGGTATACTGGTTAATCCCTTGGAGTGAATTTTACGAGGGTATATGTTTGTAACTGTGGGTACCTACCACTTATTTAGAATCGTCTTTGTAGTAGATTGCATGCAAATATGAAGCATCTACATTTTCAACATTGACTTGTTGAAATTAGGTTGATGAACTTTATTCTGGGCTGGAGCTCCAAAATACTCGATAAACCTGCTTTATTCTGCGCAAAGAAGGGTGGTTCGTCTGACATCGGAATGCGCGGAATGACATGATTGAGTGGAACATTCGTACACAATTGATGCCGGCTTTATGAGAACGGGTCGTTTTTCCGACTCGTTTTTGCAAAGTCGGCTCGTATGTGAATTAGCTTGCGGCATTTATCTTTCCTCTTTCATTTAATTACATTTCCGGCATCTGTTTTTCATCCTTCATATATTCCGGACCTCTTCAAGCCGCATTAACAAATCGCTTTCTACGGACCCCTTACAAAACATTGCATAAGCGCAATGTCAGCGTTACGAATAAGACTAAGAAAGGGACACTTTAGAAAAATAAATATATGTTACACCTCACAAGAGCGTCCCTGTCTGTATGGTGTGAATATAGGGTGGCTGTATCACATCCCAGATGGGCAGCGTTGTGAGGCGGGTACCGGTAGGGGCTGTAGGAAGGGATTTATTAATGCGGGTCTGAGATCTGAGGTCCAGATTATATGAAGGACGAAAAACAGTTGACCGAAATGTGTAGTGAATGAATGAAGAAAGGGCACGTATAAGATTGGGCATGTTTAGTGGATAAACGAGGAAAGGAGTGTAAGGAGAATATATGACGCGAGTGTAAAGAAATCGGGGACGTCTGATACATGGCACGATCAAGTGAATACTTTAGTTGAGCCATATCAAGAGACCGAATAACAGAAAAGTATGTATGAGCCGATGTATGAATGTGAATAAAGCAAGGAGTGTGTGCCAAGACCGAGTTGTTTGGCGGTCCATCTTCTCTGCCTACCCCTTGAGAGGGAATAGTGTAATATACCTATAGAATATTTAAATTGGTCACAGAGGTCGTCATATAAAATAGATAAAATGCATAGCAGCGTTTTTGTGAAAAATCCCCTCAACACCTCAGTATTATAATACTGTTAAAATAATATTTATTTTTTATTTTCTTTACTTTTCTTTCATGTTCTGTCTGATTTCTTTCTCAATATCAATGTCACAATGAATTATTTGTTGGTATTCGGCCAAAGGATACAATAATATACATATATTTTTTAGTCTAGTCTGTATTTGATTTTTCGTAATACTTTCAGTGAAATATTTTTTTTTACACTAACTCCTCACCAGGAGTTTAGGGAAATATTTTCCCTTAGGGCCTATGTCATCTTTGGGGGTGCTGTGTGGAGGGTTTTTTCAAAGAAAGGAAGGCGGGGAAGTTCTGAGAAGGAAAAATGTACTGCCAAAAACCTTTCGTGCAAGTAGCAGGTAGAAACCAGCGTGGTTAGACTGAATTGCAGTATGCAAACAATACTAATTTATTACCATCTGTAAAGTAGTATCCGCATTTGCAACACCCAAGTGCAGACTATAAATAATAGTTTTTAATGAACTGTATGCATGACGCGAAATTAAATGGTACAAGTATGGGAAGCCCGATGAACACATGGCACGATCAAGTGAATCAAATTACCAAGTAAATGCCAAATGTAAAGTATTTATAAATAAAACCTACTCATTTCTTGCTTCTTGTACTGAAATAAAAAATGAGAGAATTCTTACGATCAAACTGAATATATTCAGTTTTGTAAAAATTAAGGCAAAATATGAGGGCCTCGGCTCAGGTAAAGCATCTAGTGAGGCCCACATTATCAAATAAATTTTTTTTAAATATATTTTTTTACCTTATAAGGTACAATAATTTTAAATTTTTATAGTTTTTTTTTCTATTTTAAATACTTGGGTTGGTTCATGTCAAGAGACAGAATAACAGTAGAGCGTTAATGTGAATGAAGCAAGGAATGTGTATCAAGACAGAGTTGAGTGGCGGTCTATCCTCTCTCCTTGTGAGGAAATGGTGTGATGGTTTAGAACAAAGGTATCCAAATGGTCGGTTAAGCTTAAAATTAGTTTCATTATACTCGTCAGGGTATGTAGCGAGGCTGAGGGGTATGGGATGGGGAAGTAGATGAGAAAGAGGAAAGTGCGGAAGTACCTGGCTATCTGGATTTGAAGTTGAAGACCCTACCCCTATTCTACACTCCGGCATAATACTGTGAAGAATTTGCTTCTGAGGAGACCTCATGACTAAAGCCACCATTTATGGTAGAATCAACAAAAATACTGTAATAGACTTGTACGAGGAAAAATATAATGTAATGTAAGTTTCGCCATGTGGTATTTTTGTAAGAAAGGAATGGCCATACGTGGGGGGGGGAGTTCAGATGGACTAGTTGGGGAAAATGGTTTAGTGGAAGTAAAATGTCTTCCTTCAATCTTATTTGCAAATAGTCATTTATACATACGAAGGAATTAAAAATATTTGGTGCATGCGAGCATGTGACAAGTATCAAAAGGTATTAGAACACCAATAGAAAATTGTCGAATATACCTCACATCACAGTAAGCGGAAGTTGTTGGTTGTGTCGTGATGGAGGACTTAGTCAGCCGAGTAATTGTGCTCACAACGCCTAGGTGGGAATCAGACGTGCTACCAACTCAGCCACTGACCTGTCGAATATTATCAGACTTGCATTCTTTGCGAATCTTCATATTTTTCAGACGGTCATACATGGATATAATATTATCTAATTTATTATATATCACCCATTTCCCCGCCTTGCATTATTTCCTGGTATATTTGACATTTTGTAACACAGTCATACAGGGTACATGTTTATTATGGATAATAGAAACAAAGAGAGATATGGCATGGAAGCGTGCCGACTATCGCTGAGCTATGGCCAAACGGCACGGACTATCAAAGCTGCTATGCAATGAAAATTTTGCATTTGGTGTGTAGGTAGAAACAAAGGCGGGACACCGCTGTACGTAGATGCAACTTGCAGTTGGATGGATGAATGATATTAGAGGCACTTTTGTACGGATAGTTTCATATTAATAACATTATACCACTATGACTAATGATGCTTTGAATTACTGCCATCTCGTTATTGAATATGTTAACTTCATATGATGGAATATTTTTTAATATAAATATTACTAATTACGGCCATCTTTCATATATTAGGCAAACCTTCGTCTTATAGAATCCAATTAGAAAATTGATTGTTTTGAAAATCAACACTCCACATATAGGAAATACTTGACTTTCTGAGGGTGCACTTTGGCCGTTAGGATATTATCAACAGCAAATACCGTAGAAATATGACAATACGCGCAGCCCCTCACATTTACCATACACTGCAATGGTAACATGCCACACCAGCTGGAAGAATTGGGTGTCTCATACAATTTAATACATTTTCTGTGAAATATGTTCTTAATAAATTATAGAATTCAAAATCTGAAAAAAAAAGTCGTACAAGTCGGGCCGCTAGAGGGCGACAGTGTTGCATGTTGCCATCAAATGTCAGTAGCTGGTGGTGAGTATTGATCAGGAACGCAATGTAATTAAACGAATGTTATGAAGGCGAAATTTAATGCAATTTTCGTGGTCGCGTGATTTTTTCATGACATCGATAACATTTTTACAATTTAATTAGAGCAACACGAACCTCACGGAATTAAAACGAGTGCAGGTATGTCGGTATTGGGCAATAAAAATACGCAATAAGGAATTCCAGTGAAAAACATAATGGCTTTACAAATATTTATTCGTAGAGATCAGTTAACGCTGATCCTGAATATATTACTTTTATTATATATAATTATAAGTAGCATTTATAAATCGTTATTTAAAAGTGAATAAAAACTCATCTTATCAAAACACCTTGTTATGTTGGTAACATTGCATTTAGAACATCTGACGTCACGTGCGCATTCTGTTTTTGGATTAGTATGAAATTTTTTTTTTTCACTTTTGTTTTGTATTTTAAATACGTATTTTTTTAGTTTTGGCGAAATTTTAACTTGATTTGGGGGACTTTAAGCTCAATAATTGTTGTTCAATATATAAAAAAAAACTATTAGTCAAACTCACGAGCAAACCAATTATCAATACGGAAATTAAGATAATATTAATGTTCAATACTATTACTATGCTGAGTTAAAATTTCTAAAAAGGTATATAATTTTATTACTTATTTTTAGTTATGGTTTACTATGAATAGAATATAAAATTATCTAAGGTTAAGCTCATCCTTGTTTTGACATTTGACATTCTAACCTCCATACTTATCAAAATCGACCGGCCATAGATTTGGAGCGTTTTGGTGGGCTTTGAAAATTATTTTAACTATGAAAACTCTAACTCCAGAAAAAACTAAATATACTGGTATTTAAGTTGGAACGTCACTATTGATAAAAAATTGGACTGGAGTTCCTTATTGCTATTCAAAACAAACATTATTTTCAAGCCCAACTCCAAATCATCCTTTCTTCCATGTAACTATCTCTTGCTTATGCGAGATACGCGGAATTTGATTCCGGATGTGTGTGGATACCGACTAAAATTTGCGAATGAATTCACTTCTGAAGCGGAACCATTTTTGGCGGATATGTTTTGAGTCTATTACACAAAAGAAAGTTATGTTCATTTTGCAGAATATTATTTTTACAACAATTATTCTATGTCTATTCATCACTATTTACTGTGATGCAACAAAATACGCGTTTTTAAATTTAAATCACAAAAAATCCAGAACATTTTAACATAACCTAGAAGATGTTTAATGTCAGGTAAGTGGTAGGTACTGTTTGTATGGGAAAAGTGTTCTCTTTTGTGAAAGAGTAAAGACATCTTTTTTCTCACAAAAATACGACATTTGACTATAAAGAATTTTACCGTAAAAAATCGAAAGAAAGGTCACGACACGCTACTGGAAGGGGTTCTGCCGACTAAACTAGTCAACTCTAAATACTGAGAAATAAAAAAGCTTATTATAGAGTTTCTAAATATTCAAATTAATGTTTTTATAAATATTCAAGTTAACAGTATCTGAAAAAACGAAAGAAAGGTCACGGCACGCTACTGGCAGGGGGTTCTGCAGACTAAACTAGTCAACTCTAAATACTGATAAAATAAAAAAGCTTATTATAGAGTTTCTAAATATTCAAATTAATGTTTTTATAAATATTCAAGTTAACAGTATCTGAAAAAACGAAAGAAAGGTCACGGCACGCTACTGGAAGGGGGTTCTGCAGACTAAACTAGTCAACTCTAAATACTGAGAAATAAAAAAAGCTTATTATAGAGTTTCTAAATATTCAAATTAATGTTTTTATAAATATTCAAGTTAACAGTATCTGAAAAAACGAAAGAAAGGTCACGGCACGCTACTGGCAGGGGGTTCTGCAGACTAAACTAGTCAACTCTAAATACTGAGAAATAAAAAAGCTTAGTATAGAGTTTCTAAATATTCAAATGAATGTTTTTATAAATATTCAAGTTAACAGTATCTGAAAAAACTAAAGAAAGGTCACGGCACGCTACTGGCAGGGGGTTCTGCAGACTAAACTAGTCAACTCTAAATACTGAGAAATAAAAAAGCTTATTATAGAATTTATAAATATTCAAATTAATGTTTTTATAAATATTCAAGTTAACAGTATCTGAAAAAAAAAAATTAAAACATGATTAGCAATAATTATTGGCAATAATAGTGAAAGTCAGAAATTAACATAATTTATTCGTAAATTTGAAAGGAATTTGGTACTTATCGGCAAATCATCAAATTTTATGAAATTGTTTACTGTACGTAATTTAAAAATCAGTCCGTGTATTCCGCGCCAATTCGTAGCGCTTGTACCTACATACTTGTTTTGTACTTTGTGTTTTAAAAAATAATAGTATATTATTATTATTAAGTACGTGAAATATAAACATTATTATTTATGGTTTTTACGTATATTATTCGTATTATAACGTATGATTACACAAAAAGTTAAAATGACAAATAACTAATAATAAATTGGAACAAGAAGATCCGATACCACAGTTAAAGAACTTTTTTTTAAATATCTCAACAACGATATTATAACATACAACAAACTTCGACTACCATAATACGGGCATGAGTCCTAGTTTGGTAGTTGAAAATAATGTTAACTCTACACCAAAACTTATAGATAAATAAATAAATATTTTTAAAAAGGTGCATCGTTAATTGCTCAGTTTAACCTTCTCCGTCTTCCTCATAAACGGCGCATGTAACAGAAAGAGAGGCTCCAACGAATTTATTAGATGTATGACACAGGACTATACTATTACCTTTTTACAGGCCACGCCCCACAGCAAGGTTGTTAGCGAGACTAGGCCAAGTTATTTCAGGAATGAAGACGAATTGGATTCAATCCTCAATGAGCGCTGACGCTGATTAGACACCATCGAGAGCAGAGTGAAAACATTCGCAGACTTTGATCGAGTCGACCTATTTGGATAGTTTGCTGGTAAAATAAATTGCACAGGCCACCACTTAAGATATTTAATAGATTTAAATTGAGGTGTTTGTTATGCCTTAAATGTATTTAAGGCATAACAATCACGTGACTTGCAATGGAGTTTTGCAGTTGCCGAAATTTAAAAGTATTAGAATAAATTAAAGGGTCTTTCAAAAGCACGACGCCAGAAAGAAATAACAATATACATTAATATAAGACAGCATCAGTGCCGTGCATTGCTCCATTATCAAGGGGAGGTTGTGTAGTTTGTCGTTCGGGAATGAATTACACATCTAATGGACATTTTATTATCATCTTTCGCTGATTGTTGTGGCTAACTGAATAAATGAGAGTGCAAGTTCTTCATCAAATTCAAGGAAAAAATTAATTTTAACAAGAAATTCGTCGCATTTTTCTAGTATTTTTTCATGGTACGTTTTTCTTAGGATAGGCACAGCTCTTCAGCCTTTATGGACTGCACGCCAATGAACAGCATATATGTAAGTGTACTCATTGTATAGTTATTTTAATAATCATGTGGTTTTAAAGCAGACGATGAGGAAAATACGAGTATAACTTGTTACGTAACGAAAGGATGGCCCGGAGTTGAGTTCTAACTACTCGTCTTAACAAATAAGCTAGGCAAGCAATCCCAATATTCCCCGCCATAACTAACCAATCAGGTGATTAAACGCTCAAATTAAACCAATCAGAGCATACATTTGTACGGTCTGATAACAGAGCAAAAGGAAGCGACGCGAGCGCCAACCGCGACTTGGCGGCGGCCACGGCTGCCCTTGCACTTTCACTTCCCGTCTGGAGATCAAAGAGTCAACTGCGTCTCTGAAAAGGGACCGCCTTTTTGTGTTACTAATCTGTTACGGCTACGTACTATGCATGCGGGTTGAAGCCCGCAGCTGGTCGTGCCATTTGCTGCCAAAGCACCCAACATGGTGACTTGCCAATTAAACTCAGTGCGGAGATGTCCAGCCCTGGCGTCCTTGCCAGTAACTCCCGCCGCCCGATCAGATCGCCTCATGTAAGCCGATTCTACATTTCCCCTTAATGTGTTGTACTAGCCCTGGTCATATTTGCTATTCCCGGTTAGAGATTTAAGTCGGAAAGAGAGAATTTTACGTTAGAATCATGTCTAGAATAGGACTTTTCTACTAACTACTCGATTGTTCTTAACCTACAATGTTTGTCCGACTTTTAAAATAAACTCTGAGATTTGAAAGCACTTTACTTGACTCATTTAACGTAGAATTAGAGACTCCCTCAACCCAATTATAAGATTGCGATCGATTCACGACCCTGAACGATGATAACCTAATGCCACTGCCGATCTGAGCTAACTAATGTCCGGACCAGACTTCACATCTAAGAGGCCATCTCCAGGGTAAGTCCTGCCGATATAATTGTTTCCCATAACTTCCCCTTGTAACCTAACCTTCCTCTTCCCACCTCCATTCACCCCTTTTCATAATACTGGCTTTCCAACTTAGGGACTTTCTTCCTGCCTAACCTTCCTCCTCTCTCTCTCTCTCATTTCATAATAATGTACACAAAAATACGGGATTGGAGAAGACCGTGGCTAAACAAAACACTTAGGCTTGAAATGTGACTGATTATTTGAATGGGTGGATACATTTAAAGGCTATTAGTGATTGTGATTACACGGGGATGCTGAGCATTGCTGAAAATTTACGTTTCAATGTAACAACGATAAACTAATTAGACTACCAGGGAAATTGTAAACTTTCTTGTTAGAATCTCGGAAAGTAAGCCGGAAAGAAAAACTGGACTCAGATTTTATTAGTAGCGGTTCGTGGCCTCTCTCATTGGGAGTTCAATCGGAGTTTAGAAAAAATTCGTCTACATAAAAAAAAACTTTTTTTTTCTAAAAAGAAAGACAAATTCCCTGGTTACGAAAAACCTGACAATATTTTAAAATCTCCTACTACCATCACAGTAAGGGGAAGATGTTGCTTGTGTCGTAAATGGGGGACTTGGCCAGAAAGGAATTGAACTCACGACGCCTGGGTGAGACGCAAACGCGATGCCAACTCAGCCACTTACCTGGAATATGTTGATCTTTTCCATATTATATATATTTTTCCCTAGATCTAAAGGAATTTCATCATATGACTACACCAGAAATTGGCGACAAAGTAACAAGAAACAATTCGGCGATTTATTAAAACGTTCGTGGCCAATGAATAATATAATGTCGTCGGTTACAAAAAATACTTTTAAATACGAAAATCACAATTTACGTAAGAAGCTTTACTGTTCGTTTTTTTATTTCAAAAAATATCATCTTCAGTAATTAACCTACTTTAATAACGCCTTAAAGCACGATAATCACAGAAAAAATTGTTGATTCTTGCAAAATACTATTCCGTATAAATTCGCCCACGGTCGCCTTGTAGATTCCGAAAGATTGCACGCTCGGCACGGTTTCCCGCTGAAGCACCACGAGAATGCCAATGTATGAACTACTTCGTGGGACAGAAAGCCCTACAGATGCTGAATTCATAACGTACATATGGAATTCATTCCGTACTCGCTCTCGAGCGGAATTACCCACGCGGACGGATGGATTTTTTTAGCATCGAATTTGAATGGCGCACTATTTAAAGTGTGGTTTAATTAAATTTATGATACATGTTTGTTTTACTTATCTTTTTACGGGAGTTCACTGCATAAACGCACGTCGAAGAAAACGACCACTGCTAGTGGCCACAGTGACATCCCTGGACTTGTTGAAAGTGAGGGTGATTATATTTTACATTATAGTTTTGAACACGCGTAAAGCATTCAGGCGGGAGTAAAAAAGCACACGTTAGCCTTTTTTTAAACAATGAAACCGACCCAAAAGCAACTTTGGAAACCCTGAGAACTGGTACCTGTATATTTATGGAAAACTTGTTTGTTGGTCAGAATAAAATCTACATTATATGACCATTTTAGACGACCCTGAACTTTAACTTAAGACCTAAGACGTCCGCCTTGTAACAATTTACATAACATTGAAAGATTATCGCGAGGCATATCGCATAACAATGCCATACTAAAAATACCAATAATATCTCTTGAACTGATTCATCGATATAACATGAAACCTTATGTACCTCACCTAATCTTAATATGATATAACATCGATCGAATGAGCCCATTGTATCGCGGACGTTTACATGCTTTTAAATACTTACAATTGTAGTTGCTCTGAGATATTTGTGATTAAATTCAGTCACAAAGCGTGCAAAACGACATTGAGCATTGATAAGAAATAAGAAATTAAATAATTCTCCAATATAATTAAAATAGATACATAAAACTTCATCACAAAAGTGGTTTTCAATCACCAAGTAGGTGGGTACTACACTGTAACCTTTGTTTATTGTGAAAATTGAATAAACCATAAACGTTTATCGACAAAAAAATGTGAAAAACCGGAAAAATAACTATCGCAACAGGTTTAGGTTTATGGTTCGTTCAGGCATTTAATACAGTGGTCCCCAACCTTATTGTCACCGCGGACCGCCAGCATATTGATCTTCTTCTTTCGCTTGCACGCTAGATTCGCCTGGTTTGTTGACAGCCCGGTACCATTTGATAATTATTTTAAGCTATATAATTGACGATTTTTTCAAAAAAATATTTTGATTTTTAAGCAGGCGGCGCGGCCCATGGGTTGGGGACCACTGATCTAATGGACCAGTGCTAAAATATGAGGAAACTTCCTGGGGAGGCGCTGTTATGTCAAACGGTTGTAATATGAATAATGTACACAAATAAATTAACAAATCCCGCAACCAAATATATTATTATCATAATATCCGAACACATTAACACTGTTGAACGTTCATGACTAGTAAACTAATTAATAACAACAGATACATTGTAATTTATTGAGTATTTTTTAAAACAAATCAAAATAATGTGGGTTTTGATTCCGGAGTGCCGAATGCCGAATAGATTTTCTCTTTGCGGGTTGTGTTCCAAGTTATCAGAGAAAGAAAGTATGTACGAAGTATCACAGATGGCGTAACATGAGTAGATGACGGCTACTGTGACCGGTTAGAATATATAATATTATATCCACCAGCAGAAACAGCAGCAGGAGCTAGGTGGTCTGGACTCTGGACAGGTCAGGTCAGTTGCAGTTCACCGGTAACGTGCTTCATACCTCACGGTGGGCACTATGAATGTATTCAATTAATGGTGGCCCTAAAGCAGCGTAGATTAATATCGAGTCATTTTTAAAACTTTCATGTTTTCAGAACTATAAAACTCCAACAAATGAATACCTTACGGATCAACACACTCACACCACAAGGACAAAAACCTCAAATCTACTTAACATTCAAGGATTAAATGCATGTTTTGGCCAGAAAAATCATAAATTCCATGCTAGAAAATTGTATAACTCCCTTCTGAATGTTATTAAAAATACCTACCATGGAGAAATAAAAGTTCAAAATATGGCTGTAAACATGAAAATGAGGACATTGGGAGTTCAATAAGAGGACTGTGAATATGAGAAACTATTATAATATACTTGATAAATTAATTGTATCTTAAATAGTCTTCAATAAAAATATGACGTAATGCCACTTGTGCTAGCAGTGTGTGGCTATACTTGCTGTCCAGGTAATGTTGGGAGTTGGGAGGAGTTCAAATTCTCCCATCAACTTTTATCAAGAATGTAGTTTAAGGGCGAGAGGGACATCGGAGAGGAATTATTTATTATTTAGAAATATTGATAGTATTATTACCACAATACGATAAACATAATGTTTTTAAATAGAAAAATGTTTGTTAAATATTTTATAAATTTACATAGGCTAGCATGTATCAAAATCTAATCAGAAATATTACTTTTACTGACCGTCCTATTGTATGTTTTACAAAATATTTACAATGTGAATATGATTTTTAAAGTGGAGAAAAATATTTTTAATCCTTTCTCGTTACGCCTTTGTAAATAAACTTAACCAAAGATTTGTAATCCGCATTAAAAAAATAAATAAAAAAACATTAAAGTTAGGTAGTGTTTATGAAAAAATTAAACTACACACTGTTCTTTTTTTAGAATTTATCTTATGGACATGTTAAATAAAAACCTTCACGGCATTTTTTAAGGACATTCAACCTCTTAAATGTTTTTGTAAAAGATGCGTAAAACGGTCAGAAATGTGTAATATTTCTGATTTTATTTTGATAAATGTTAAGCCCATGCACATAAAATAAAAACGTAATAAATATTTTTCTCTTTAAAAACACCATGTTTATCATATTGCACAATAATACTATCATTATTTTGAATTAATAAATAATAACTCTCCGACGTCCCTCTCCCCTCCCCGTTAAACGCGAAACGCAGTCACCAAAGTAAACTAAACGCGTAGAATGGTGGTCATTAAAAAAAATGGTGTAATTGTTTCATACAAACAATTACTATAATAAGATTCAATATTTTTGGAGAAGCTGTCCTCGCATCAAAGATGGATGAACTGAGCCTTAAAATCAATAAGAAGCATTATTCAGTAACGGAGCCTAGAATCTCGAAATCTAGACGGAATGTGATACTAATAAGATAATAAACGCACTTCGGATAAACTATTTCGAGACTCGATGAGAGAGAGAAGGCACAAGAATGGAGAGCATTTATGAAACTTAACAAAAGTAGCTTTGTACGAGTATGTACGAGTTTATACTTTCTCGTTTTAATTGCTATGTGTGATATTTTATTGATATTCACAATTCGCCAAATTTAACATTCTCTTATCGAAATCGCACTGTATTTTGAATGTAGGTGGTACGTGTTGTTTCTAAAACCATTATCACCGTATTAAGTATAAACCTGTATTCGAAAGGAAGAGGGAGATGACTGAGAAATCAAGTTTTGAGCTTTTATGATAAATCGAATATGTTCTAACAAGGCAAAAATTTACACAAAATAAAATAGAATCTTTTGAATTAAAAGTAAAGGAAGTATTGTAAAATAAAGCGACATCTACACCAGCACTTCGACGAGTCCTACAATTAATTATTGTAACCTCTATAAGTATAATGTAGCGTTAATGATGTATCGTATAATATTGTTTTAGTTTTCTATTTTATGCTACTGTTAAACGTTTAAAAAATTGTTGGTTACTTTATGGTTTAAAATCTCCATGTACTTATAATTTTTGATTGCTCATTCTCATTATATACTGTTTTAAAAGTCGGCGTAAAAGCCAGATGAGCGTATAATCAAATAAATAAATCATTATAAGTATGATATTATATGAAAAACAAGACAAAGACGAACATCATTTTAACAGATTTTGTTTAGACTCATTCCCTTCTTCCCCCCATCACGCCAGTTCCCAGAGGGGTACACAGAGAGGATGGACTACCACTCTACTCTGCCTTCATCTGCGCCCCCGACTTCTTCATATATTCCTCTAACACTCCTGAAACATAAGCACAAGCCGCAAAATATTAGATTTTTTTCTCCATACCTACTTTGACGACATTTGATCAAAAAGGTAAACAAACAAATTTAAGAAAATAAGTGAAGTTGATTCGGTAAGATAGTGCAAGCAGCAATTAAATATTGAGATAATATTTTGAGATGTAACGCCAGTGGACGAGAAGATCCGCAATCCGCGAACGTGAAGAATGTGCCGCGCGTTGGGATGACCCGTTCGCCCGCCCCGCCCATCAACATGTCGTCAGGTGTCGCGACAAGAAAGCCACATACTCAAAAAACCTCGCGACTTGCGACACGACTTGCTGGGACTAAGCTCACTTGGCGATACAGGATGTATGATGTACCTTCATCTCGTTAGATGTTTGATGCCTAACCAAATATTTAGGCGTACTAATGTGCTAACGTGTTAGAAATATATTAAGGGGGAGAGGGACGTCGGAGAGTTATTATTTATTAATTCAAAATAATGATAGTATTATTACGCAATACGATAAACATAATGTTTTTATATAGAAACATATTTATTAAATATTTTATAAATTTACATAGGCTTAGCATTTATCAAAATCCAATCAGAAATATTATTTTTTTCTGACCGTTCTATTCTGTGTTTTACAAAATATTTAAAATACGAATATTATTTTTAAAGTGGAGAAAAGTATGTTTAATAATTTGTCGTTGCGTATTTGTAAATAAACGTAAACAAAAATTTGTAATAAGCATTACAAAAAAACATTGTTTTATCGTATTGCGTAATAATACTATCATTATTTTGAATTAATAAATAATAACTCTCCCCGTTAATTAGACATGTGGTCCTAGGTCTATCACATTTCTCAGAGGAAGAGAAGAGTTTAAAATTTCCAATAATCTCTGTAAAAAATAAAATCTACTGGTTTGTTTGTTTTGTGGACCATATGTGCATAATATGTATACAGTTTTAATAATTATATCAAACGGAAGAGAGCAATACACTTGATAGTTGATTAAAGATATCCACATCACATGTCGATTAGGGAAAATCACTTGAGATACGTATATTTACCAGATAAAATATAAATTGGTTTCGTTATATTATCGGCCCACTATTATTTACCGTTAGTAGTAGTTAAGGAATCCGTCAGAAGCGCGCACTGATATTGCTTTTCGATAATCAATTACAGAATATTGACTATCAAATGATATAAGCTGATATGACAACAAACGAATGTTATCCCAAGAAAGGTCATTTTGTATTCGAAATGGATATAAACACTCTATTATATATTGTAAAGGAGAGAATTAATGTAAAAATATAATGTCTTTAAAAATATTCATATAGATTAGCGGATGCCGATTCTGAATATATAACTTTTAATATATACGTAGAATTTATAAATCGTTATTTAAAAGTGCATAAAAAATTATCTGATCAAAACACCTTATAATGTTGGTACCGTTGAATTTAGAAGATCTAAAGTCACGTGCGTATTCTGTTTTTGGATTAGTATGGACATTATTAATTTTCGATTTTGTTTTGTATTTTAAATATGTATTTTTTTTAGTTTTGGCGAAATTTAAACTTAATTTGGGTAATTTTGACTTTAAGCTCTACAATTGTTGTTCAATATAAAAAAAAATATTATTAATAATAAAAAAGAGTATTCGCGAGCAAACCAATTATCAATACGGATATTATGATAATGTAATGCTCAATACTATTATTATTCTTGGAGTTAAATTTTCTAAACGGTACATACTTTTATTATTTATGTTTAGTTATGGTATACCATGAATAGAACATAACATTATGTACGGTAAAGCTTATTCTTGTTTTGACATTTGACATTCTAACCTCCAAACTGATCAAAACCGACCGGCCATAGATTTGGAGCGTTTTGGTGGGCTTTGAAAAATTGAAACATTGAAAATTATTTTAATTATGAAAACAAACTTTAGAAAAGAAAAGAAATATACTAGTATTTAAGTTTGAAGGTCATTATTGACATATATATTTTTTAAAGGACTGGTTTTTCTTATTAATTTAAGGTTCTCTCACTGACACTGCATTATTTACATTTTGAGCTAGCTTAAACTGGGTTCCCGCCTCATTTATTCTATGAGAACAGGCTTATCTATCAATAGAAAGCCTGATAAAATAGAAGCCCAATGAAACGCAACGAAATAATCTAACTTCTTTTTATTCCATTTAAAATAGACCATAGAACAGAACCGCTTGAATGGCAATTGCTAAGCGAATGCCGCCCTCTGCGCACAGTTATAATATTTGGATGATTTCTATTGCGCCGTTTTTGTGAAAAATCACACCAGGGGCGCTAGTACAGTAATATCTATTGTTACGTCCAATAAAAAAACACCCTTTCTATCGAAGATTTGCTGCGTCACTTTGAGTTTCGCAAATACAAATTAAGTGAAATAGAATAGAAATATTGCAAGTGTGAACGGGCTACAATTACTGCCTATCATAGAACGGTTCGTTCTATGAGACAGACCACAGAATAGATAATATGGGAACCCAGCATTAGAAGTAGGTTGGGAAAGGAGATGAGTCTACAGATAGTACACCGGAACAATCAAATTTCCTCCAAAAAAAGTGTTCCAGCAAAAACGATAAACTGATTATACGTATCAGATAATGCTGTTTTGAAAGCTTTCGTCTACGCACAAATTTCTCACGAGATATCATAATTGCACCTATGCAGTGATGTATAATTTATTAGAAAAACTGTTATTTTTGAAAATGGTAAAAGATGCCCCTAGTACCTAGTACGTATCTCAGTCTGTATCATAAAAAGTCAAAGTAAAAGAAGTAGCAAACCATATGGAACAACGATATTCTTATTGGACACCACACGCAATGTATTTCTTACTGATCTACGGAAAACACATAAGTTTCAACCTTGAACATATTTTTTTGTGCAAAGGAAAAAAGGAGATGAGTTAACAGTTTCGACGAAATGAGTAATATCAATTATTATCCTTGTCGTGTCTTGTAAATCAAATATGTATTATCCTTTGTTACAATTGAATTACATACTTTAACTCGTCTAATTTCTTAATGCAAGATATTTAACGGGGAGAGGGACGTCGGAGAGTTATTATTTATTAATTCAAAATAATGATAGTATTATTACGCAATACGATAAACATAATGTTTTTATATAGAAACATATTTATTAAATATTTTATAAATTTACATAGGCTTAGCATTTATCAAAATCCAATCAGAAATATTACTTTTTTCTGACCGTTCCATTGTGTGTTTTACAAAATATTTAAAATACGAATATTATTTTTAAAGTGGAGAAAAGTATGTTTAATAATTTGTCGTTGCGTTTTTGTAAATAAACGTAACCAAAAAATTGTAATCAGCATTACGAAAAAAATAAAATAAATTGATAAATATTTAAAATACTGAGGATACCATGAACAGTCATATATATCCATTCTGGAAGAGCTACATGTCCAATTATTATTCTTAACATTCATTTTAATTTACATATGCTTTAATGAGGACATTTAAATATTTAAAATACTGAGGATACCATGAACAGCTATATATATATATCCATTCTGGAAGAGCTACACGTCCAATTATTATTCCTAACATTCATTTTAATTTACATATGCTTTAATGAGTATATTTAAAGCATATATAAATAAAAATTAATGATAAGAATTGTGATTTGTTAAGTCAAAAGATGTCTAAAAATAAGAAATTAAAGGAAATTTCTCACAACTAATGAAATAAGTATTGTATTTTATTCCCTTTCTAAATCACCAGACAGAGCGGAGAGGCTAATAACTGTTAGTACAAACCCTATAGCTTCTTTAGTATTTTTTTTTAAATTTGAGCAAAAAAGCAATAAAGTAATATATGTACGTCACAATACATTTATTTTTATGAATTTTCGATTTATATAATTTATATAGAATATATTTCACATAAAATAAGATGTACGAAAAAAACAATTCGTACAAAGCGACCCGCTAGAGGAGCTAGTGCAGTATTTTGCCATCTCAACGTATGGTAAATGTCAGAAGATAAGCGTATTATCTATTTTGAAGGTATTTGGTTGAAGTAATCAAGTATCACAGAGGTGGAGGAGCCTTGGAACCAGGTCAAATGGAGTGGGGCTCAGTAATGAGGAAACGAATCGAGATTTCGTATGAAATAGGTTGTTGGCAGTTCCATGGCTTGGCAGCAGCCTTGGTGGGTCAATTTGTAATAATATCAAGAACATACCCTTTTGTAGATCTCGAAGGAGGTGAACTGCGTGGCGGCGTAGGGGAAGATACGCACCATCTGCGCCCCGTTGCCTTTGTACAGCGCCATGACGGACTCGTCTCGCACGATGGCCGACAGGCCCCCGGGCACGCCTAGCGCCTTGTAGCGCGGCTGGTGCGCCTGCAGCAGGATCTTTAGCCGGTCGAGCGGGGCCACGGCTGTCTTAGAGCACATGCCGGCCACGCCTGGAGAAAACAAAACATACATTTAGTCTTAAAAATGTAGATGACATTTTGGACTTCGGTGAAAAACTTTTTTTAATTAAAAACAAAGCATATATATTTCTATCAGATGTCGCCACTGGTCATTCAGTCGAGTAATGGTCCACCCTTGCCCGACCGTTACTGTCCGTTGCCTTGGTTACCACAGGGTACTTCATAACTATTCCTGTTAAATTTGAGCTAACTATTTCTATTACATGCGCCACTGGTCATTCAGTCGAGTAACCGCCCACCCTTGCCCGACCGTTACTGTCTGATTCATTGGTTAGTTATCACAGGGTACTTCATTACTATTCCTGTTAAATCTGAGCTAACTATTTCTATCACATGTCGCCACTGGTCATTCAGTCGAGTAATGGTCCACCCTTGCCCGACCGTTACTGTCCGTTGCCTTGGTTACCACAGGGTACTTCATAACTATTCCTGTTAAATTTGAGCTAACTATTTCTATTACATGCGCCACTGGTCATTCAGTCGAGTAACCGCCCACCCTTGCCCGACCGTTACTGTCTGATTCATTGGTTAGTTATCACAGGGTACTTCATTACTATTCCTGTTAAATCTGAGCTAACTATTTCTATCACATGTCGCCACTGGTCATTCAGTCGAGTAATGGTCCACCCTTGCCCGACCGTTACTGTCCGTTGCCTTGGTTACCACAGGGTACTTCATA
The DNA here is from genome assembly GCA_022606495.2 of Halesus radiatus. Lineage (NCBI taxonomy): Eukaryota > Metazoa > Arthropoda > Insecta > Trichoptera > Limnephilidae > Halesus > Halesus radiatus. The sequence continues at coordinate 255,442 of JAHDVE020003983.1, forward strand.
ACTATTCCTGTTAAATTTGAGCTAACTATTTCTATTACATGCGCCACTGGTCATTCAGTCGAGTAACCGCCCACCCTTGCCCGACCGTTACTGTCTGATTCATTGGTTAGTTATCACAAGGTACTTCATAACTATTCCTGTTAAATTTGAGCTAACTATTTCTATTACATGCGCCACTGGTCATTCAGTCGAGTAACCGCCCACCCTTGCCCGACCGTTACTGTCTGATTCATTGGTTAGTTATCACAGGGTACTTCATTACTATTCCTGTTAAATCTGAGCTAACTATTTCTATCACATGTCGCCACTGGTCATTCAGTCGAGTAACCGCCCACCCTTGCCCGACCGTTACTGTCTGATTCATTGGTTAGTTATCACAGGGTACTTCATTACTATTCCTGTTAAATCTGAGCTAACTATTTCTATCACATGTCGCCACTGGTCATTCAGTCGAGTAATGGTCCACCCTTGCCCGACCGTTACTGTCCGTTGCCTTGGTTACCACAGGGTACTTCATAACTATTCCTGTTAAATTTGAGCTAACTATTTCTATTACATGCGCCACTGGTCATTCAGTCGAGTAACCGCCCACCCTTGCCCGACCGTTACTGTCTGATTCATTGGTTAGTTATCACAGGGTACTTCATAACTATTCCTGTTAAATTTGAGCTAACTATTTCTATCACATGTCGCCACTGGTCATTCAGTCGAGTAATGGTCCACCCTTGCCCGACCGTTACTGTCCGTTGCCTTGGTTACCACAGGGTACTTCATAACTATTCCTGTTAAATTTGAGCTAACTATTTCTATTACATGCGCCACTGGTCATTCAGTCGAGTAACCGCCCACCCTTGCCCGACCGTTACTGTCTGATTCATTGGTTAGTTATCACAGGGTACTTCATTACTATTCCTGTTAAATCTGAGCTAACTATTTCTATCACATGTCGCCACTGGTCATTCAGTCGAGTAACCGCCCACCCTTGCCCGACCGTTACTGTCCGATGCCGTGGTTACCACAGGGTACTTCATGTTAAATTTGAGCTAACAATTTCTTTTATTTTTTACTTTAAGGGTCCAGTATAAGACGGCGTATTCACCGTCGTCGGGAATTTTAGGCGGCAAACTTAAAACCCGGGACAATCGCGGGCCGGCTGCAGGATCGCCACTTGCTTTAGGGAAATAGGTACAATGTAGACCACGCCGCATTGAAAAATAATGTTCGGCATATTGATGCAATACGAAACAAGAAACATTTGCTGTATATTTTTTTGTTTATTCGCTGTATAAAAATAAATGAATATGGTAGAAGCTTGACAGACCTAACATAGCAGTCGGAAAAGGGAGGATTTTTTGCCACCTACTGCAAAATAAAGTAAGTCGATCTGTATAGGATAGGGTAAATGATGAAAATATATATTTTTTTTAATTTGTAGATAATATATTAATAATACAAAGTGCCTACCTTTTACAAAAGATTTTTTTTTACTATTTACGTATTTATTTCTTCACAACACAATCTTTTATTTTTGCTTCGGTAATGTTATAGGATTGTGTAACGTGGACCACCTGCTCGGAAATACTTGTAAGCCCAGTTTTTGATATAGGGAATTATTTTCATGGTTTTTTGAGTCAAGGAATCGGATTTTCGATTGTCCACTTGGATATTCAAGATGGTTGAAATGAATTAGACGCTTTTTTATATGGCTATTCTATCAATGGCTTTGGTTTTTATTAATGGTTAAGAAATCCGACTATTACATTTGGCCTAGGAACCAAGATGGCGGATGTGAATTAGTTCCCGTTTATTAAACGAGAATAAGAATTATTTATCTTTCGATAATTTTTGGGATTTAAAAACGCCTTTCACTATTGTATACTAAACAGCAGTAAGAACAAAGCATAGGTAGATATAACAATGATTTACAACCCGATCCAGATGTGCACACAATAAGCTTGAATACAATTCACTAGTAGTCCAGTCAAGGAAGGCAACTATAACTATAACAGGGGGTATTTTCACAAAACTCCCATATCTTCCCCTTGTCCATCCCCCTCCTCAAAAGTAAAGTAGGCTAAATATGCTATAATTTGAAATCAAATCGGTTTCTAAGGTCTTAATAGTGCCCGAGATACAGCTGTTCAAAATTATGCAAATTTTTCGTAAGTTGTCATTCTTCGCTATTTTTTAAAGAGTTTTGGTCAATTTTGACAGCGAAGAAGTAATTTTTCGGCAAAGGTAAATCAATACTTTAAAAGTAGACTAAACATGCTACAATTTGAAACCAAATCGGTCTCTGATGACCTAATATCGTCCTGTTCTAAATGACGAAAAAAAATCTGTGTTGTTATTTTTCGCTATTTTTTAGTGTTTTTGTCAATTTTGATCGCGAAGGACAAATTTTTTTGGCAAAGGTCAAAGTTAATTAGGATCCCATAATTTAAAACCAAATTGGTCACCGGGAACCCAATAGCGTCCAAGAAACAACGTAAATAACGCAATTGTTTTCATTGTGGTCATTCGTCTCATTTATTATACGTTTTGACGGTAGATTCGATTTCAGTGCACCTCCAAACACGATTTTAAACCAAATTGGTAGAAAATTGAAAAAAAATCAAAATATCCGCTGAAAACATGCATCCTTATCCCCATTTTGAACGAAATCGGTAGAGAACTGGAGAAATTCAAACTGGCCGCAGAAATCATACATTTTGATGTTAGATTCGAGTTTAGTTCACCCCTAAACACCCTAATCCCGATTTTTAACGAAATCGGTAGAGAAAGAAAAAAAAAAACAAAATGGCCGATGAAGTTATGCATTTTGACATTAGATTTGAGTTCAGTGCACGACCAAACAAATTAATTCCGATTTTGAACCAAATCGGTAGAGAACTCAAAATTCAAAATGACTTTTGATTTGAGTTCAGCACCCCCCTAACATGACTTGTACTACTACCTCAAGATATAATTATCTACAACCATCTGCAGATATATTATTCAGACATACACTACTACCTATACGAAGAGATTTGAATCATTGCTCGCCGTGCAAGAGTTGAATAATTATTTACTGCGTCCTCAACCGAGGGTCGTAGCACGTGCCATTTGAACTATTTTGAACGCTCGAACAAAAGTCTGGACTCCTGATTGGTTATTGGTTGCGCAACGGGGCGCATAGCACACGAAAATGTTCATAGAAAAACAGGCTCTACGCTAAACCAGCTATTATGCAATTCGTAAAAAAATTCGATGACAAAAAACTTTTCCCATATACTTTTTACGATTGTTCAGTACACAGTTGCCAACGCAATATAAGAGACAATTATTCCATGTTATGGAACATTATAGGTAATAATTTCGGCGTCTCTTCAGAAATTGCGTCTACCTTGTTTTTCACAGTATGAACGTATGACAGATCAGACGCTACTTACAATTCCTTACATAGCCAAGATAGTATAAGTTATTAATTTTAAAATGAAAATAATTATTAAAATAGCCAGGTCTCAACATTGGGCGACTGATTGGCGTCAACGTAGTAAACAGCTAACGGTGCCAATGCTCTCTGGTCTTGCATAATAATAGCACACGCACATGCTGGGAAAGTGCATTCTCAGTGAGCTTTCCGTGTAATTGAGTTAAATATGCACCAAACTGTGACTGCCAAACTACCTAAAGAAATCGAAAAATCTCCCACGCTCGATCGTGCAATTTACAATATTGAGCACAATCAAAGATTCAAATGAACTGACCTTTAAGAGCTATAATTAATAAAAAAGTTAGTGACTAAACTACAATACAGAAATATATAAAACCTAGTGACCTTTGGAGTACCAAAGCAAACAAATAATAATACCACACGGTATTATTGTATGTCAGAATTCTGTGAATCGGCAGAACTGTAGGAAACGGGAAATGTATTGATTGTGTTGCAAAGTTAACAGTTCAAAGTATGAACGTCTGTCTATATAACATTACGACTAGGTGGGATTATGAAATATACGTATGAAAGTGTAAATAACCGAATTGCAACATTAATAATTACTTTAAATAGCATCACGAAAATATTAATTACTTGTGTTACTGAACATTGAACCGGAGAAGCAAAAGCTGAATTTCTCAATATTTTCCACAATATTTTTATACTATACTTTTACATTGTAATTCTGGCATAATACATATCTCGAGATTTTCCAAAATGGATTATAATAAAGAGTATTTTTTTAAAGCAGAAAAAACAAAACAGAAAAAGCTACGCCGTAAATATTAGCTGCATAATTTACTGACTAGATGCGAAAGGAGGAAAATAACTATATTTTTCATTCTCTCGCTAATGTGGGCGCCATTTTCAGGAAGAAGAACGACGACAATAATTGAGGGTCAATGTGGAGGTCACCGATACAATTCGAGGGGTGAGAAACACAAAAACGTATCTACCAAAAATTCCAAGAGTTATCTACTTTCTACTCTGGCTTCGATGGAGCCCCCCATTACCTGAGCTGGTCACTTAGGGTTACACCAAGCATTTCAATGGAGGGCTTGTTGGGAACATTCCTTCCATTAAATGAGACTAGATTGTCATTATCGATCCCTTTTAGACGTAATCAGACATGATTGGGTCTTTGAAACTTCTAAAATTTCTAAAAACTTCTTACTATATTTGAAGGAGAAATTGTCATTTTTTTGCGTGTAAAGATTGGAATTCAATAACCTTTCTGGATTTGCTAAAAAGTCGGATTAGTCTGAAAAAAAAGAGATTTCTACTCTCCTTAACATTTGCCTATTTTTAGATAGGTTTTTGTGTTTCTCACCCGTCGAATTAATACTAATACAAACTATGTTGGGGCAAAAAATGAGAAGAATAAAGATCTACGTTGTATAATTCGTGTTCTCTTGTCACAAATACGCCACTGTTTGGTTCTGGGGTTATTTAGTTAGTGAAGGAACATTTAACATTAATAATTTTATATTAATGCCAAGAACAAACATTTAAAGGTCAACTGGCAAAAACAGCAACGCAATTTGAGAAGGGCATGTGAACAATAGAAAACAAATCTCACCAAACACAAAAATACGAGTGTAAAAATCACATCAATCGGCTGTGGTTTAACAATAAGTACTGTGAATAGATTGCTGCTTAAAAACATAGCAGCAGTAACATTTGTTATTATTCCGGCGGTATGGTGATTGCATTTTCGTTAATTGTACGCAAAGAAATGTAGCACGAGACATTCCAAGGAAAAGTCATAATATAGTCAGTACTAATCGCGAAGATAGGTTTCTGAAGTATTTAATGAATGAGAGGGGGCCCGATAAGCTCACCAATATAAACATATAAAGCACGCCACTGTAAGTGTAAGTAATGTACTTATTAATCATTGGCAAGAACCCTTGACCTTATCTCGGAAATCGTCCATTTATTCATTTAAAAAGTACAAGCACGTGCCTACATAGAGAGATAGCGGTGTCAATGATTGGAAACTAATAATTTGAAATGGGATAAAGATCAGATAACAAAACAAAAGTCATTAGTGCGATTAGTGACTGATGAGGAAGATTGATTATTGATTGTTAGAAGAGTTAGGTTGGGGAGTTACACTTGATTGACGATCAGCGCTATTTGAAATTTTGGAATTTGGATTCCCCGTTAAACGCAGATTCTCGGCCAACTTCGGATTTTGATCAAACATTGACTCCGCAATGAAACTGCCACGTTTAGCAGGGAGTGTTCAAATGTCAAAAAATCAAAATGGCGCTGATCAACGTTGTCCCAATTCAAATTCCAAACCTTGATGCAGTTGTCATCGATTGGAGTTGAACAATGAATAATGCATATCTAAAGTACATTATAGTGTAATCTTACTTATATGCAGTAATATTATATAACAATGAATGTAAATAGGAAGCACATATAAAATACCAGAGTAAAATGTAACTGGGAATTTTGTCGCAGACATCCGAGGCGAAATCTAAGAACGACATTAATTACCCTGATGTGTACTATTATAACATAATAAAATATTTTAAAGACCCAACAAAAATGTACCTGGTTATCCGTTGTTTATGTAACTACAGGACAAAAACTGCTATAAAATTGATGTTAGCAAACAAGACGGAAATCACAGGGAAATATCAAAACTAGAAAGAACCATCTGTTCTAATAAAAGCTGACACGAATCAGTTTATATAATTTTTTTAAAACCCATAGATTCAGTAAATAAACACAATGTAATCCGTCTTCCAGAGGGTAATAAACCAACCTGAAAGTAGTTTTTAAAAACAATAGTAAACAGTACCGTCAGCAATAAAACATTTTAAAGTCATAAATAAAAACAATATTAGAAAGCAGGGGAACTAACTCCCGACAACGATGCTATATATACCATAGATTTAGTATTCATTGTGCCAGTCTGACGATGCCCGTGATAGGGTGAAACCGGTCCGTTCGAAGATAAATAAGAATAAGTGGAAAAAGTTATAAGGTTTTTTAATTTAAAAAAATATCTTTTTTTGCATCTAAAGAATTTGGGGTCATTGAATTGAAGACTATTGGGTGAAAGAGAGGAAAGTACATATTTCTGATAAGAATGAAAAAAGTTAATAATAGATGGAGATACGTCAATAGCTGTACGTCATTCGGAGGAGTGTCTCATACGGAAGACATTTCTGGCGTTAAGCCACCATTCTACGACAACATCATTGTGCTCAAAATAAGACATGTTTTTTACGCCTTCATTAATAAATTGCTTTGCGAGACAAGAAACTGCCTTTCATAACTTCTACAGATAAGAGATCACCAAGATTGGCCTGAAGAAACTAACGCGCGTGATCCAGAACATTCATACGTAAACCGTTCTCATGTTATACGTGTGTGTTTGTATACGAGCGTTACATACGTAAATACGTGCATAGTATGACTAATCATGTTACTCATTGGACTGAAACGAAACCACTACATCAACAATATTCATCACCATCAACTTTTCTGAAAAATCTAACCAAAAGTATCTACCCTGATATGAGTAATAAAATTATAAAAATGGGCACCTACACGAGTGTCACGTAGACGCAAAATGTGATCGAAAATAATGTAGAAAATTCTAAAGAAAATAAAGTTGTCGTGTGGCTGCATTAATATTTACTAAAGCATATATGCATTACTAAAGCTACATAATATAAGAAAGGGTGTTTAAAAATATTTAGTTTTGCATGAACCCGTAATTCTTATTAATTAGCAAGAACAATGGACGCTGTTTTAATTTCAACATAGAGGCGTGATTGTTTCCAGTACCTACGTAACAAATACGAATAAAACCTCGGAAAAATATAAATTATTATTTATTTAGTATTCTGTATATTCCTGATGAGGAAAGCATCGCTTTCGAAACATGTATATATTAGTAAGTGGTGTTTATAAAGTAATTTTTAATTAATTTATTTAATAATAATTAAGTTTTACTTTTTCATTTTTTATCAAGACCATAAATTTTTCCCCGAATATATTTCTCTTAATTTATCATAATATGTTACATTGTAAAATATAAGTAGGTATATTGAAACATTTTATTATATTCACTAGGGATTCCTGTTCCGAGGCGGACTGTGGACTGCGGACTGTGGGTTGTAGTGTTGGTGTTACTGATACTTTTATTTATTTATTTGAACACACATTTTTAAACAATAAAATGTAAGAAAGCTTTGACTGCCCAACTGGGAACAAATCCCGTTTTAGGACAGTCAAATTGTCAAGTTTAGTTCATGTTAAGAGCCATTATACAAAAGTATAATGGCTCTGGTAAATGGTAATATAATATATCTAGAAAAAAAGTGCAATAATTAAGTATAAAAAGATGTGACGAATAGTACAAAAAAAACACATTAAATATATTTTATTCAGTAAGTACAAAAGGTAATTTAAGTAAATTGTTTATGAGCAAATTGTTTGTCTCTTTTTCTTTCCTTGGTTAGGGTTTTTAATCTAGTTAAGATCTTTTCCCAAAGAGCAAAAATAATGTAACATAAATTCAGTTAAGTAAATCATACCATGAGATGGCAATAGTAATAAGGCCAAAGCGCCACTAATGTATATGTTTGTAATTATTAAAAAAATAAATTAAATAATTAACTGTCAGTCAGCATATGTTCGCTTTTGACTCTCCCTAAACCAAGAAGCCAATCATAGACCAATTTTGGTTTTCCATGTATCGGGTATGATGTTGAACATTTTTGGACCTACGTAAACTTACAACGTTGTCTGCTGGAGCTGTTGTTTTGTTCAAGTGTCCCGTTTTACAAAAAATGCTGGCGACCATCCTGCTACTCTGGTGTATTTTATTCAATATTTACGACAAGGATTTGGGGAAGGCCAATTTTGTTTACCCGATATCAAAATGTCTCCTTCGGTTCCTTTGCACACTCAAAGCAATTTTATATAATTTGAATTACCATTATTAAAAATTACGAAGTTTTTCACGTTAGAACGGAGTTAAAATATGGTGAAGTTTCAGAAACACCCGACCTGAGAAAAGACAAAATTGGGAAAAAATCGTCTCGTTATGTTTTACAGTATTAGCCGAGATTAGACGAATCTCTGTGGTAAAGTGAGATGTTAGGAGATTTCTAATACCAGCAACTGTCGGTAGCGGTGGGTGAGCATCGAGCACGCGGATATTAAATAACGCGACATCAGATGGTGGAAATCAAGACAGTTTATGCATGCGGAAGACAGAGATGAGTGCGAAATAAACGCATAACACATTACACCCTTTCGTTGATACGTTTGGAGTTTTTATTATCTATTTCATAAATGTAGGTATAATTATTTAAAATAGAGAAACAATTTTGGATTTTTTGTCGTTAACGGGAAGACGGTAAGAAGGGAACAGATAAGAGGTTTGTAAGATGGAGGTTTGCCAATATTATAGCCCCCTCTTGCTAGCTGCTTCCAATCACACAATAATCCACCAGTTACTTTTTATGTAATATCGTACCAGAGGTATAACTGCCCTGAATCAGTGGAACTATGGCAATTACATTTGGGAAAGATTGCAAGGCTGAAGGAAACAGAGGAAGAAGGTCAATAAACATAGCACCAACGCGTTCCGATTGAGAATGGTGGTCTCTCACCAGAGTGAATTGGGAGTATTTTCTACTGTGGGAGGAGGTGCAAGGTGCAAGTTTTTTTTTTTTACAGTAACTCCACACAGGAGACCAAGGAGGAAATAATTTCCCTCAAGGCCTATATCATCTTTGGGGATGCTGTGTGGAGGATCTTTTAGAGGATAGGAAGAAGTGAACTTGGGTCTTGAAGGGACCCATGTTATAGGATGGAGGAAACACAGAGGCCGGCAGATCATTCCACAGCCGAGCTGTTGAACACAAGAACGAGTCGTAGAAGCGACCCGTTCTCATGTGACAAATGTCAATCGTGTGCAAATGTTGGGCGCGCGTTTGGCGTGTTTCCGACTATGCACCGGTGCCGAGGGAATCAATGACGCTAGTTCCTCGGAGCATCTTCCATTAAAATACCGGTAGAACAAGGACAGCATTCCCACCTGACGTCTGTGCTCCAAGATTGCAACCCGTTTCCGCAAATCAAACGGACCGCCCGTTTCTGCACAGTCAAGGGTTTTTTCAGATATTTTGGGACTCCCGACCAGAGGTGGCTGCCAAATTCTACAATGGGGCGCACTTGCGATTTGTACAGGGTCAGCAGTTGTGTAGTTGTGCATGTTGTGAGGCAGAAGGTATTGGGGAGGGGAAGGAGAAGGGGAAGAGTAAGGTAGGGAAATAGGATAATACCTGGCTATTCAGATCTGGTCACCAAACAGGGCCACTAAAAGCCATTTCAAGCAACGTTTCAATTCTGAATGGTGGTCTTTCACCAGGGCGATACTGAGAGTATCTTCCACTCTGGAACGTCCGCAAATACACTATTATTTTAAATGAATTAATTGTGAAACAACACAAATTAATTAAATAAAATTTGCTTGCGCACGCCGAGATTTGAACCCGCGACCTTCGGATTCGTAGTCGAGAGCCTTACCCCTCGACCATGGATGCCGTTGTTGGGAAGATTGCTTCCATTAAAGGAGACTAGATTGTCATTTCGATCCCTTTTAGACGTAATCAGACATGATTGGGTCTTTGAAACATTAAATTCGACGAGGTTATTCTTACCTCAAGAGGAGACCCTCTCAAGGTAACCGTCCATTCTCTGTTTCAAAGCCCTCCGAGCCGTTGGAGTTTGTGTGCCCTTTGGGGGCTTGTCAAACAAAAATCAATCATGGACTGTACTGTCATCCGCGTAACAATGGATTGGTGCACATGTCAAGAGGTCATTGGTGTGCAACAAAAACAATGTCGGAGATAGAACCGATCCTTGTGGGACGCCAGCATTTATTGAATGCGAGGAAGAGATGAAATCATCAGCAACCGTCTGAATCGATCTCTCCCTCAAAAAGTCGGCAATCCACGTACACAAGGAAACGGGAAGTCCGTAAGAAGGCAATTTGTTGACAAGTCCTCGGTGCCAAACCCGGTCAAAGGCCTTAGAAATGTCCAGTGAGACCGTTTGAATCTCACCATAACGTTCCAGGCACCGTCCCCAAACATGCGTCACATACGCGAGAAGATCACCGAGCGGTTCCGCCGGAATCCGTACTGACGGTCGTTAATGATTTTGTTCTTCTCGAGGTATGTAAGCAGTTTGTCGTTGATCACACGTTCCATCACCTTGGACAGAACTGATGTGATCGCTATGTGGCGGTAGTTGGCCGGGTTGGAGCGGTCACCTTTCTTAGGTATAGGATGAATGACTGCTTTTTTCCAACCAGGGGGCACAGAGCCACATTTCAGGGACATTTTAAAGAGCTTTGTTAAAACTGGAGCGATTTCTGCAGCACACCTCTGCAATACCAGGGCAGGTATTCCGTCAGGCCCACTAGCTTTATTAACATCGAGCCCCCGTAAGACAAGGAGTACATCCCGATGCCGTATCCTCAGCTTTTTCATATAGAAGCCGCAGTGAGCAACCGACGGCGGGATGGCACCCCGGTCGTCGGGGGCCGAGTTTTCTGCAAACATTTTCCCTAAAAGGTTGGCCTTTTCGGTAGCAGTGTTTGCTAGTGAACCGTCAGGTCTGGTAAGAGGCGGCAGACTGGATTTGCAGAAATTGCGACCTATGGAGCCCGCTAGCGACCAGAACGCCCTGCTGCCATGCGGGCAGGCAGCTAGCTTTTTACTGATCTGTAGGTCGTGCTCAAATTTTGACCTATTGATGATTCTCTTACTGTCCTTTGCCAATTTGTTATATGCTGATCTGTTTTCTGACGGTCGAGATGTGTTGTAGGCTCGGTAAGCCGCGTTTTTTCGTCGAACTGCTTCGGAGCATTGTCGACTGAACCACGGCTTTGAACCTACGCCAGTTTCTTTAATGATTGATTGAATGAAGCCATCCATCGCATATGTGATGACTTCACTAATTTCCTGGGCACATCTGGACGGATTCGAAGTCTGAAAACAGACAGTGACCATGGGAAAGCATTAAAATGCGCCCGCAGACCGAACCAATCTGCTGACCTATAGTGCCACATTTTTCTCTTCAGCCTCTCGATTGGGGGTCTGAAGTTAATAGGGATTGATGTCGTCACCAGGCAATGGTCGGACGATCCTAAAGGCGCTGCGACATCAATCCCATAACCACGTGGCTCGGTGGTTAAAAATAGGTCTAACAGATTGGAGCGGTGAGTCTGGACATCAGGAACCCTCGTAGGCTCCTGAACCAGTTGCTCCAACCCATGGCAAAGGGCAAAGAATTCCGCCTGTCGGCCAGCCGAGTTTGTTGAATATGAGAACTTCAACCACGGTTCATTATGAACATTGAAGTCCTCCAGAACAACAAACTCGGCCGAAGGGTAGCGGGGTAAGAGGTCATCAATAGTTTCGCTCAAATGTTTAAATAGCTCAGATGAGTCTGATTCGCTGAGGTTTGGTGAGCGGTACAAACACGCATAAAATCTTATCTATGTGAATACCGCACAAGAGTCCCAATCGCACAAGAGTCCCAACCGCACAAGAGTCCCAACTGCTTTCAACCTAGGACTTTTAATTTGAAAGGCGGGTGTAGGTACCGCCGCCCCAGGATTTAATGGATAAGCAACACTTCTACCATAGGTCACCCCAAGTCGTTTGTAAAGTTTGGTGACTTAGCAGGGGGTCCGGGTCCATGGGGGTTAAGTTTGTGCACGTCTTAACAGTAGAGTTTGTATGAAATGATATATGATTTTCCAATGAGAATTCCGCGCAAAAGCCCCAACTGCACAAGAGTCCCAACTGCTTTCATCCTGGGAAATTAAATTTGAAAGGCGGGTGTAGGTACCGCTGCCACGGGATTTAATGGATAAGCATCACCTATACCATAGATCACCCAAGTCGTTTTCTAAGTTTGGTGACTTAGCAGGGGTGTCCGGGTCCGTGGGGGGTTAAGTTTGTGCAGGTCTTAACAGTAGAGTTTGTACGAAATGATGTATGATTTTTCTATGTGAATACCGCACAAAAGTCCCAACTGCACAAGAGTCCCAACTGCTTTTAACCTGGTAGATTTGATTAGGGAGGCAGGTGTAGGTACCGCTGCCCCGGGAATCATTTAATGGATAACCAACACCTCTGCCATAAATCACATCAAGTGGTTCGCTATGTTTGGTGCCTTAGCAGGGGTGCTCGGGTTCATGGGGGTTAAGTTTGTGCACGTCTTAACAGTAGAGTTTGTATGAAATGATATATGATTTTCCAATGAGAATTCCGCACAAAAGTCCCAACTGCACAAGAGTCCCAACTGCACAAGAGTCCCAACTGCTTTAAACCTGGTAGATTCGATCTAGGAGGCAGGTGTAGGTACCGCTGCCAAGGGAACCATTTAATGGATAACCACACCTCTGTCATAGGTCTCACCAAGTGGTTAGATTCGTTTGGTGAATTAGCAAGGGTGCCGGGTTCATGGGGGTTAAGTTTGTGCACGTCTTAACAGTAGTTTGTATGAAATGATATTTGATTTTTCTATGAGAATTCCGCACAAAAGTCCCAATTGCACAAGAGTCCCAACCGCACAAGAGTCCCAACTGCTTTCAACCTGGTAGATTCGATCTAGGAGGTAGGTGTAGGTACCGCTGCCCAGGGAACCATTTGATGGATAACCAACACCTCTGTCATAGGTCTCACCAAGTGGTTAGATTCGTTTGGTGGATTAGCAGGGGTGTCCGGGTTCATGGAGGTGAGATTTGTCCAGGTGTTAATAGTAGAGTTTGCATGAAATGATATATGATTTTTCTATGAGAATTCCGCACAAAAGTGCCAACCGCACAAGAGTCCCAACTCCCTTCAACCTGGGAGATTCAATTTTATCGTTTTTAATTTAATTTAAAGTCCACCATAATGCCTATTTTGAAAATATATTTTTTTCAATATTATATTTCAGAGTATTTTAAGTAGATGGGCCAAAACTTTTTTTTAAATCACCGCTAGCCCCCAAATAATTGTTAAAGGTTCATCTAAAAACGCAAAAAATCAATTCGTTTAAGGGCCTCTATTTCATAACGTAATAGAAAAATGGATAAATTACTTTTAATACGATACAGATATACATACTAGATATTTACTATACTTTTTGATTAAAAAAATATCATTAGTCTTAGGTGAGTATTTTGGCCTCAAATCCAAAATTAAATTTTGTTTGAAACAGGCCGCGCAGCCGTTCCTCTTAACAATCAAGTATGTATGAAATGCTGTATGATTTTTCTATGCGTATACTGCACAAGAGTCCCAACTGTTTGCAACTTAGGAAATTGAATTTAGGAGACGGGTGTAGGTACCGCCACCCCGGGAATCATTTAATGGATAACCAACACCTCTGCTATAAGTCACCCCAAGTGATTCGCTAAGTTTGGTGATTTCGCAAGGGTGCTCAAGTTTATGGGGTGAGTTTTGGCCTCCCCAACCAGACTCTTTCGACCCATCATTGCCTAGTACCAGTGACAGTGGGATGGATGGATTCATACGTCACTCCTAGACGCACTGACCCCCAGATTCGTACCCACCCCTCATACCTTTTTCTCGCCCTGAACTTCCTTCCTTTCCCTTAAAATACCTTCTACACAGCATCCCCAAATATGATATTGGCCTTGCATATATGTGGACTTAAAGTAAAAAAATCTGGAGCCAGTATATATGTTGTGTTAATTGACTAAATTGTAAAATAACACAAATTAATCAAATGAAATTGCTTAAATGGCTTTTGCCGTGTTTGACCAGATATGAATAGCCAGGTACTTCCTCACCTTCCTCTACCCATCAGCCTCACAACATACCCCATTTTGGGGTACAAAAGTCTTACTTGCTCGAGCGGTGCTCACATGAATAAAAGTGAGTTAGGTACGCTATAATTTGTTTTCATTATTTAATGTTCAAACGATGAAACAGTTTTACTAAAATTTATAATAAAAATAAAACCGTGCAAAATATATTTTTAAAAATAAGTTTAAAAAAAATGATTATTAAATAATGTTGGCGATAAACCGTTTTACTAAAATTTATAATAGAAAAAAAACGTGGAAAAATATTTAAAAAGAAAAATTAATAAAATCGGCACAAGTTGGATTTGACCTGTAACCAGCGTAACTAATCAATAATTTGGTGACCGACGTAACCGCTCACCTAGTTGTCTGGTGGTGGAAATTGCTAATTTTAGCTATTTATAGTGATTAATTGTTATTTTTGTGAAAAATCGTTTATTATAAATTTATTGTTTGAGGACTGTACGATATATGATTTTGTATAAAAATTGCTTGAAATGGCTTACGCCGTCTTTGGTGACCAGATCTGAATAACCAGGTACTTCCCCATCTTCCTCTAACCAATCTCATTCTCATCTCTTCTGCCATCAGCCGCACAACATACTCCAATTTAAATAATAATAAAAAAATTAAAGTAATAAATTTTAACAAAATTGTTTTAAGTTTACCATATATAACTAACTAATCATCATGCCGTTTCCGCAGGGTTAGGCAGAGAGAAAAGACCGCCACACAATTCTGTCTTGGCACACACTCCTTGCTTCGTTCATATTCATACATCTTATACATACTCTTCTGTTATTTAGATTGATATGGCCCGACTCAAGTATTTAGTCGTATCATTTAGTATTAATATTACGTCCAAGATGAACAATTAACTTCATCAATGAGGAGACAAATTAATTTGATCTCCTTTGAAGGCTTAATGTAATTTATTAGCTGAATGAAAAAATATTAACAAATCTCAAATGAAACATTAAACAAAATACCACATCGTAATGACGGCGTGGAATAATACCTACTTACATATAACTTAGATAATGCAAATTTGAACGGAAATTTTGAAAAATTTTGTTGCGGAAACAAAGGAACGGAATAATAATATGAACCTTTCTAATCACAAATATCTCTTTTATTGAGTTAGGCTAGAAATAATCTAGTTTTAAATAAAATTCAAACTATGTTTTATCGGCGATATCAAACATATTTTTTACGCGAAAGAAACAATCTTCTAATGAGCGATTAATTGTACTATTTTCTCTTACATTAAAAAAAGCTTATAGTTTAACCCAATATAATACTAAAAAAAATAATTACGTAGGTATAGAAAAAATATGTTTCCTACTTACAACAATCCCATAACTTTTTTTAAACTCTTTTTATCAAAAGCATTCACTTGTGAATGGAGAGGAACTCACACTAATAAGTAGGTACCTTATTGGAATATAAATACCAAATAGAAATGAAATTTATAAAAATAAAAATAAGTTTCTTATGCTGACAATTTGTAATTCTAATAATTAATACTAATTGCACTAATTAATATAAATTCCAATTGTTAAGTGTTTTAGTGAATACAACATTTAATTCCTAACTTTTATTTTATTTATACCGTCCCCTTTATAGAATATTATAAAATATCTGAATTTTAACAATTTTCTACCACCTTACAAACTGTTCTTTCGTTGCTCAAGTTGACAAAAATGTGTATAGTTTGTTGTCTTTCGAACGCATACACACTATTTGAAAGAAGAGAGACCTCATAATTATTGTATCGCTCCGCACCATCTCGCCCGCTACAAGCGGGCGACTACCGTGGATTTTAGGGAATTCCCTTATAAGGGAGAGTTCAATTTCTGAACAACGGTTATTTGCTCAACGCCGAGAAACGCTGGCGGCTTGAATGTGGGACTGAGAGAATTCGTAGATTTGCGTTCTCTTTCCATGTGATGACCCCCCCCCCCTTCTCCCCGCCCGGCGCAAACCACGTTCAAAATCTTCGTTGTACCTACATACATATTCATTTCTGGATCAACCTGTATCTAGAAACTGAATACACATTCATTTCTAGATCAACTTGTATCTAGAAACTGAGAATACATCAAACGGAGCAACGAAAGGAGAATAAATTAGTAAAAAAAACCTATCAACTTGTATCTAGAAACTGGGAATACATCAAACGGAGCAACGAAAGGAGAATAAATTAATAAAACATATATGATCAACTTGTATCTAGAAACTGAATACACATTCATTTTAGATCAACTTGTATCTAGAAACTGCGAATACATCAATCGCAGCAACGAAAGGAGAGTAAATGAATAAAAAATAACCGTTAAACTGGAGCAAATTTCTTATATTTTGATGACGAACATACCGACTGGGGTCAGTTGCAAACTGACAACCTTGGTAATGATTAAGGCACTGTTGCCAACTCGTGCAGATGTATCCCACCGGAGCCAAGATAAACGGTGTTAAAGGTAGATCAACAAAGGTCATGTAAATCTTACTAGATCAACATAGTACGGGAAGAGGTGATTATATATATAGATATATATATATATACATATATTTTAATGAATTAAGGAAAAAAAAACTTTTCATTACCTGCTTTTTTCTGCGATTATGAGCTCTATAATAATTTAAAAAGGAAAACTTGAATTTGGTTACCTAATTTGATAGTGAACTGACAGCTGTGACTACGAAGGCTCTATTAAAAATGTGGGTACATGACTGTTCAAACGACACCAAATGAGGCATTAACGTATTAAAAACACGATTTAAAAAAAAGAATGCAGTGCCTTTGAACATACGCAATTCATTAAAAAAAACTGAATGCCTTAGATCCTTAAATCCCTCTTTCCCAAAAAATTCAAAATTACATGCAAAAAGATCTTCATGGCTAGACAAATAATAACAAGTGGTTGTAACGATTGCTTATCAAAATCCAGTTTCGGCTGACAGATATATTATTTACCAATGAAATACAAAAATACAAACATCGTATGTTTTATTATAAACCAACGCTAATACGAGTATATAATACGATAAACCTCGAAAGTAGTTAAGTAGTAAATCCATCGAGTGGGATTGTCAACGTCATAAATACATTTCAAAAACTCGCCCATGGGATTGGTTTTTCTGGGGATTTTGGAAATACATAAACAATGTGCCTTGTGTAAGATTGATCACACACATTGAGACAGAATGTGCATCCTAAGATAAGATAGTAGGAATAAAAAGATTGTGCAAATTACAAACCATTAAAAAAAAACATGCCAATAGATGTTTCATTCTGTATAATGTGGTCAAGATTGTACACGTGTATAGAAAGTATTGATGTCGGAATCATAGAATAGCAACAGTTTTTTACGCATTTACAATAATGTATTTTGTGATGATAAATAATAATTCAGATTTTTTAAGAAATTGAGTTAATAATGCCAATTTTAAAATACATTCATATAGGTACTATTAATGCTGAAAACACTGGAGTCCTCCGATTTACTATTTATAAAATAGCCTAGTCTAAAACATCGGTGGAAACTTCCTTCTTTTCATCAATTTTGCAAATATAACTTCTGGACTTTCCAGTTTTAAGGTAAAGAGCTATAAATATATCGAAAAACGTACGTCCGAAGTGGAACAATAATAATCTCCAAACTTTCTAAAGTCCAGTTGTATTATTTTCCACCAGATTCCGGAATTAGAATACTTATAATTTATGTAAGAATTCATCTGATTTTTGACATAATCCCTCGTCTACATACGTGTCTACCATATCCCCTTCTGAAACGATGAATAGCCTAGGTATTTACTATTTATCTACATTACCAAGAAACTGGCTTACTTTCACCCCGAGGAAAATCCGTGCGAAAAATAAAGGATTGGTTGGGCATTCTAAAACTTCATATTCATATATTCTACTTATTATCATTTTAGGAATGTTCGTACCTACCGACCTACCAAATAAAAGCACTGATCGTGGTTCATTTTTTGGAATCTTGGAAAGCGTAAAAATATTTTTGGATTGCCCTTATCTCCAGATGTGTCAAATTAGGCCTGATTTGTATATCGGCACGTTGCATGTTTCCGTCATGATTTGAATGATTATTTTTTTATCGAAAATGGGTAACATTATTATTGTAATCTATGTTCCATAAAATCATAAATAATAATGTTGTAATGGACAGAAATATTAAACGCCAAATAAAATTTCTAAATATAAGCACCGATTGAAAATATGACGATAATGCTAATAAATTAGTTATCTGCATCATTAGTAGAATATTGTAAATAATATTAAAAGTAACAAAATATAACTGTACTCCATTTTCTTTCGGTTGAAGTTCTGCTCATGAGAAAGTATAAAATACACATTATTTATTAGACGCACTTGATATAAAATAATAGAATCTAGACAGAACTCACCTCCAGCAAGCAAAGATTTCAATATAAACTGAACATCATTCTTCTTTTCCATGCTGAGGGCCATGAATCCTCAGGACTGTCGTAGAAAATACTTCACCAGAATCACTCTGTAACTTCGATTCACTATTAAATTATTAATTCTAACTAAATATTCGTTGTCGAAAAACACTCGCGAAATGTTGGTAATTAGTTACACTTGTTTTTGTACAGAAATCATAATGTACGTGTTGGAATGTCCAGTTGAGACACTTCGTCAAGGTGCATTCTTTTCGGTGAAGACCCCGTTTATGACCTCGTTGTTTGACGATTTGAATGCCTGGGAGAAACTTATAATATTATCTGGACAGTAACATACCAGGACGGGTACTGAAATTTAGTGGTCATCATCAACATGCGAGCGTACGCATTACCACCTCCAATTCACCGAAAGATGTTTTCACCAGTTCACCGCTGACTACGCGCATGGAGCCGTGATCACTTTCACCAGAAGATCTTAACAGGCGAGGTGTGCAGGTAAAATTCATAAATTCACACACTGAGAATGTTGATTTAGTCGTTTCATTAAATGGACTGCGGCCGACGGTTAACCGAAACGTCAAATAGCAACGAAATGCTGGGGCTATATCAACTAAACCAGACAACGAAGCTGTCAAAATTTTACTGAAGAACTGAAGTAATTTTTGAGAAACGTAAACAACAGTTTTGAATAAAGCTTACATATGGGGCACTTAGACACCGTTCCGAATCAAACAAGGCCGCTGCTAATATTACCGTAGACTTTGGTGTCATCTAATCTAGAAAACATAATTGTAATAGTAATTTTCCTAAATTAAATTTAAATTATAGTAATGGTACGTAGTATTCTTATGGTTTTTTTAAAGTGTTCTGTTATCTGCCCAACGACTTTAAACCATGTTCAAATTCTCACCACCATAGCACCATCTCTGGAA
The DNA here is from genome assembly GCA_022606495.2 of Halesus radiatus. Classification (NCBI taxonomy): domain Eukaryota; kingdom Metazoa; phylum Arthropoda; class Insecta; order Trichoptera; family Limnephilidae; genus Halesus; species Halesus radiatus. Next base: position 275,168 of record JAHDVE020003983.1, read on the forward strand.
ATAATTTGTAACGTGTTTTATTGTATAACGAATTTTTCCAACGCAGTATTTTTTAATGTTGCTCTAGATCACAGATGGCACTAACCTGGCAAGCGGAAAATTCGATTGATATTTGAACTTTTTGGAAAACTGGGGTCAATCCGATGAATATTTTGAATAAAATGTAGAACAATAATTTAATTTAATGTGCTTTTGAAAAGGTAGCAACTTTTGGATATTGACTATTATTTCACAAGATTTGCGTGATAAGGGTAGTACGTGCAGAAAGTACAGTAACATGTTATAAATGTACGCCTATATAGGTACAAATATAAGGCAGTGCGTTAGGTGTGAATGAAAAGCTTGCGTTCGGCGGTTTTCTCAACAGTCGAGAAGAAGACTTGGAGGTGGCGTGTAGCGCCAGGCGTACCGGAATAGTTCTACGCGAAGGTGGACACCAACTAGATTATCGTGCAATAATTATTATTACAAGTGATAAGGAATTACAATGGACGAAGTTCCCGCAAGAGGAAACCTACTCGGAAGTAAGTTTTATTTTCAAATTTAGTAAAATTATTATTTCAAACTAGACAGATTACTGTGATTAAAGTAAATTATAATAAACGAAATTGACATTGATCTTTAATTTAAAACGATCTTGAGCAACATTTAAGAATGCAAACAAATAATAATACATTCATTAGGAAAACAGGAATCTGTCAGATTCGATTTATTGTCTATAACCACCTGTTTCTGTTTTTTGACGAAATTTTACAATAATATACATTTGTTATATTAATAGTAATAGTTTATAATAAATAGAACATGCTGTTTTATTCATTATATGGTTCTATTTAATGTTTAACGTTGGGCAAAGGATTCCGTAGCGCGAACTTCGGTTTGTCCTTTGTTGACCTTTAGAGCGGGGAGTGAAGCTTGGCTAGGGGTGACTTTCCTGGAAATTTTAGTGCGGAATATTGGAGGGAACAGTGAGCGTGCAGTATTCCTTATTTCGACAAGGTCCGATTTCAGGATAGATAAAGATTACTAAAACTCTTACATTTTTTAAATTTATTTAACAATAGTACTGTTTTTGAGATTATAGAATGATCGATCGTATTTAAAGAGATAATTGTTGTAAAAACATTGCATTGGGGATGAAATGCGAGGTAATGCAATATCATGTGTCTTTGGTTTGAAAATTTGATCGCTTATCAAATTTGAGGCTTATAAAAAATGCTTTAAAGTGCAAAATGTCCTACATGCTACTGCTAAACTATTTTATAACAATTGATAATAGATGATAACACAACCTACAACTATAATGTGAATATTGAAGAAAGTGCAATTGTTTTTACTGCGATTGGATTTTCAAGTTATCCTAAATTAAAACAGTTAAATATTACACCTTTTTTGGGGGGGCTTAAGATGACATTCTATTGAGTAGAATGTCATGCCAATCAAAATTAACAAATAAATGAACTCCTCCTTAGTAAAACTAATGAATGAATTAATAACGGTTTTCTGAGTGAATTTGTCAAAAAATAATTAACTAACTTCTATTCAGAAACACGGAGGTACCTAATGAAACGATGAACGGCGAATGAACACTTCTAGCACATTTAATTTATTTATTTTCTGTCAAAATTCAGCCATGTATATGCAGACGAATATCATTGTTACAATGCAGTTATTTTATTTGTTTGGGAGAACAACAGTTTACATACGTACGAATATAATTTCTGAATGACGTAAATTTGACCATTTACAGGTTTCTACTTAGGTATAAAGGTGGAGGGGTTTCTACTCGGGACACGATACTATAATTCCACTGACTCCGGGTACTTGAACATAGTTTTTTAGTCAGTAAGATGTTTCGGTCTGTATTCTTTCACATAAATTATAGGGTTTGCTTCACAAGCACGTTTTCCGGTTCGTGCGTTCCGTTGAACAATCGTCACGAATTTTGCACGTATCGGTTAAATAACCGGATTGCGCACATACCTATACTATTTCAATAATTATATTTTTATAGCTTCCATCTGATCATTCGTCAAACTAAAAGAATAATAATAACTAATCTAAAGATAAACTCTCGGTGTATTTGCGATAAACTTGCGGTTAAGCTGATCCGTGGGTGTGGTTATGTAGGTTATTTGTGGGTACCAGGGACTTGCGGTACGTAGGTATTCTTTTATCGATTGCAGCATTATTTAACTTGTTATGAGGATTTTTTGCAAAAAAATACCATCAAAGGTGACCTTTCCTGATATTATGGTTAATCAAAATACATTTACCGTTTTTGTAACGCATCTTTAAAGATGACATAATTTGCAATTTTTTAATGTGTGATTTATGGAAACCGGATAAAGTAAAACAGTACCAAAACAGAAGACAATAAAATGATAGGTTATAGGAATATGGACAAAAATTAAACGTCTTAATGATAGAGTATAAACAATCAAAGCAGGTAATTTCTGAAAATACCCGATTGATGTTCATTTAAACATTTCGATTATAAAATATTCCAATAGTTTTCACTGCGTTCAAATTTTATCTATTGAATAATAAATTATTTAATCAATAAACTAAATTGACTAAGAAAAATTCGCTGCTTTTTACGGAAATTCAACTATGGCTACGTTGTTTTTATTGGGTGATTATTCGAAGCATCATTCGATTATGTTAAAATGTTTCGATTATTCCCATCTCTCAGTGGTGTGCATCGCTCTATGACCAAAAGTAGGCTGTGTATATTTTTTTAAGTTTGGGAATGAATTGACCGTCAATGTCGTTGACATCGCGTGTGGTCCAATTCCTCGGCTGGCTGGTCCAAATCCTCCATAACGACACAAGCAACATTTTCCGCGTACTGTGCTGTGATGGTAGTAGGAGATTTTCAAATATTGTCAGGTTATTCGTAACCCGGGAATGTTTGTCTTTCTTTTTAAAGAAATAAACAAATTTATTGTGCATTGAATATTTAAAATGGCTCTTTTAGATTGTTATGGACAAATGAACAAATGAGAGTACAAGTTCCTTACTAAAATTCATGGAAACAAAATCATTCTTATCAGAAATGTGTCGCCTTTCTATAATTTCTTCTGATGGTTCATTTTTTTAGAGTAGGCACAGCTTTTCAGCCTTTATGGATTGCACGCCACTGCCATCACTATACATTAGACACTGTACACTAAGATGGAGTACCTACTTGTCAGGCCAGGACAGGTGCCATATTCAACTTTTCACGGAAATTTACTCGTTAATTATTATTCATCTTATACCCGTTCCATAATAAATAGATGGATTCTTTGATTTATTTATTGAATGACATAATAAATGTACTGTGTGAAATTTGAGGAAATTTTCTGGAAGTCTTGGGTATAGATTCTAATTCTAACTTACTAACTAACCATCACGCCGTTTCCCCGCAGGGGTAGTCAGAGAGAACGGACCGACAAACAACTCGATCTTGGCATACACTTCTTGCTTCATTCACATTCATGCATCGTCTCATACATTCTCTTCTATCATTCCGACTTCTGACATGTCCCGACTCAAGTATTTGATTCACTTGATCGTGCCGTGTCTTCCTCGGGCGTCCCCTGCTTCTTTTTCCATTCACATTCGCGTAATATATTCTCCTAATTTCTAATTATTTTAGATTCCTGATATTTACTCCCCCAATCTAACCACCCTAATTGTGCATGGCAACATATTATTATTCAATATTCCATACAGCTTGACACGGTTAACTTTGCGCTTTTCGCGCTGCCAATTTTGTGATAAAACAAAATCTGTGAAATAAAAAATAAAACAGTTTGTTTGTTCCTTAGTTTTTTCCTTTGAGCGCCTATAAAATTATTCGTGTCAAATGCTCCACACAGAATCCCAAAAGATGACATAGACGTTGATGGAAATTATTTCTCTTACTGCCTCCTGCGAGCCAATATAAAAAAAAAGATATATATTAAAAAGTTGTAAAATAAATTACCATTCTAGGGACGCGTTTTTCCAAGTCCCTATGTACATTTTAAAAGGTACTGTAAAATCATTTTAAAGAGATTTTTGCTTGTGTGGTGGTGCACTGTATCGTATGACTACTGCGGAGTAAGGAGGGAGTGCGGGCGGGTGTACCAAACTATTTCGAATCAATTTGAACAACTATCGGTATGCACAAATACTTTCAAACCCGCGCTCTTTGAAATAGTAGAATCATTTCTTGCTTGTGTAGTGGTTAACTGCATCGTAGGACTACTGTAGTGTAAGGAACACCCACTCGCAGTCCCCCGAGTGGGTGTTCCAAACTATTTCGAACCAATTTGAACCAATATCGGTATGTTCTACTGCACAAGCAAGAATCCCTAATGTTTAACTTGTAAACATGTACATTATTTTCTGTGGTGGTGGCAATAAAATGAATTAACGAACAAAAAACAATTTTTTTAACCGATTTTTAATCTTATCGTAATTTTTGATTTTTATTTTTAAATTTTTTATGTTTATACTTTTTTTTTTTAAATTTCTGTTAAATTTTATTAAACAATTTTTTTTTCATATTATCTCCACACAGGAGGCTCCGAGCAAAATAATTTCCCTCAAGGCATATGTCATGAGGGGTGGGTAGGAATCTGGGGGTCAGTGTTTTCAGGAGTCACGGACATTAATCCATCTCATCCCATGCGATAGGCCGCCAACAACTGGAACTCTGCCCATGAACCAGGTTACCCACCGTGGCGGGGGGTAACCTGGTTCAATTGTTGTTGTTTCCAAAATATCCCTCGCGCAGGACAATTTAAGATCCCTAGTTAAGTATATGTGTAATGACACATTTAAAAAAAGTAATAAATCAATTAGTCTGGCCCATAGATATATATGAACAATTTATTAATTACCATTTTATTATTGCCTACTTGTATAACATTATAATATTTTCCGCGATCATCAAGGGACAAGAATGATTGTCATTGGTTAATTTACCGTTGATTGATACATTGAGCTGTCCGACCAGTAATTCTATTGCATATCGTATAAATTAAAACGTCAAATCTACTCGCATTTGATGATTTCATAGGTCTTGACTATAACAGAGACAATCTGTCTGTACATCAAGCAAACGGTGTGCTTTGGTGTTATGAAATTTTTACAGCCTTTTCTGTCCGTCCACAACATAATTTTTTAATGATATACTCGTATTAATACCTATTTTATTACATCATTGATCTTCACTGTACGTAAAGCAGAAAATATGTTAATGACACGGAAATGGTGAGCTTTGACGTCATGAAATTTGCATAGCTTCTCTATCTGTTAATAATTTCTGCTCACATCGTATAACAAAAAAATGATGATACTTAGAGGTACTTGTATTCTTATTTTTCATAAACATCCGTTTCTTTTTCATCACACAATTTATTACAGGTAGGTGGTATCTGTACTTGGTAGCAGTAGCGTTCAGTCTATAAAGGCCGAAAAGCTGTGCCTCCCCTAAGAATAACAAACCATAAAAATACATTAAAATATAATAGAAAAATATGATAAATTTCTAATCAAAATTTATTTTTTCCTGAGTTTGGTAAGGAACTCTTATCCTCTTATTATTCAGCTGGCCACAACAAACAGTGGAAAATGATGAAAATTGTCATTTTCAAGTATTCAATGCACAATAAATTTATACCCGAAATTGAAAAGTTCACACAGCCTACCTTTGGTCATAGAGGAATGCACGCCACTGCTTGGTAGGTACTTATGACCACCAGATGAGGCAATTACTCATCTCATCTCATACTCATCAGACATAAGAATTTGCATTCTGAGAGCGAGATTCCAATACGCTGATATATTCCAATTACTGCCGTTGTGCAAAATAAGTCCAAGTGTATTATGTTTGTATTACATCCACAAGATGTCGAATCACATCTTATATCTTAAATAAATGTCACCACAAGAGGGGCCGAATGATGGACGAACTCCCGGCCGGCCTTTCAATATACGAATGTATTTGCTTCCACATGGCCAATAGTGTCATTCACCGTATCGACACAAGTCCTAACAGTTGTATCGTAAATTCGCAATGTCAACAAATTATTCCACAAAGCGGTCGAACGTTTTCCGACGATTTCAGGAATAATTGGTTTACATTGTTCCGTCGTTGTTGATAACTATTTTTATCCTTCTCCCTCCCTCCACGCGGCTAGTGAAATTGCTTATTATTTATAAACACGACTTCTGAATTCAACCGACGCTTACCGACTTCACTCTACATTTCTACAGATATGTTCGACGTATGAAAATATTAAACTATTTGCTTTCAAGTTCGGTAGATTGAGAAACAGCTTGCCAGTTGATTACGGTACTAGGGGATAAACTATTGCGTTCACGACGTTTTTGGAATTTGAAGGTTATTTTAAGGACTATGACAAGTGATGATATCTTTTAAGTATTCAGCCATTTGTTAGATAAGATATCATTTTATGTTACCTATTATGATAATAGTCGTATTATTATAAAGAACACGTTGAGATTCCAAAAATATTGTACATAAAGAAAAAACATATTTAACACATTTTGTGCTACTTGTTATTTCATATATGTACTTCTATTTTGAGAAAGTGCTTATTCTGCTCGATATGAATATAAATAATCAGTTACTTGCTTACTTACAAAACTTTCAAAGTCCTTTAAATTCATGATAACGTGTTTTTGTAAATTAAAAAAAAAATCCTATTTTAGTGAATGATTTTTTCTGAAAATGTCTTTTAACTCATTTTATGGTGGCATTAACATCTGTCGGTGATAGGCACGTATTCGTACAACATATATAAATGAGACGAGATTTATAAGAATACTTGTGAACGCGGACGCGACATGATAGACTGACGTGCGTGAAACCGGTTTGAGGAAGGCTGGTGATTCTAAGTTGTTTGAAGAAGATAGGTAAATCTTTTTTTATTGTGACGAAATTGCTGCGCGAATTTTGCCCAACCTTGAACAAATATGACTAAAATGTGAGTTGTACATATTTCGTAAATAATAATATTTGCATGAAATATTCTTTAATAATTCATCATAAGATGCATAGACATCCAAAAATGTATTAAAATGTAATTACGTAATTAGTAGCTGAGTACATTACAATCTTATTATACAGTTATTATACACGGTGATCCGAAACTGGTGGTATAATTATTTTTTTTCGATTTTTTTTTGTTTTTCAATTTTTTTCGGAAACTGAACCCATTGGAAGGGGTCTACATTTCGACGCATTTCAAAAGAAAATGATCAGCTTAGTAATATGCATTTTTCCGTGCGTATTAATACGTATCGAATACTTTCACACTCGCGTCCCTTACCAATTATGGCAAGGGATGCTACCGGTTAGATTTTCACCCCGCCGCTCAGGCTTACAGATGTGACTCCACCTATAAAAGGTCTTGTTTTAGCTCCAGAGAGCAAGTTATTTCCCGGCGCCTAACGCGCTTTTCCGACCTCCTCTGCCAGGACTGACCTAAGAACCCTTTGTGGTTGATTGATGGGCGGTGAATCCAGAGCAATGGTAAACCTCTACCAGGACTGACCCAGGAACCTGTTGGTGGTTGATTGATGGGCGGTGAATTCAGAGAGACGGTAATCCTCTGCCAAGGATTGATACGAGAACCCGTTGTGGTTGATTAATGAGCGGTGAATTCAGAGTAACGGTAAACCTCTACCAGGACTGACCCAGGAACCTGTTGGTGGTTGATTGATGGGCGGTGAATTCATAGAGACGGTAATCCTCTGCCAAGGATTCATACGAGAACCCGTTGTGGTTGATTGATGGGCGGTGAATTCAGAGAGACGGTAATCCTCTGCCAAGGACTGATACGAGAACCCGTTGTGGTTGATTGATGGGCGGTGAATTCAGAGTAACGGTAAACCTCTACCAAGGACTGATACGAGAACCCGTTGTGGTTGATTGATGGGCGGTGAATTCAGAGAGACGGTAATCCTCTGCCAAGGACTGATACGAGAACCCGTTGTGGTTGATTGATGGGCGGTGAATTCAGAGAGACGGTAATCCTCTGCCAAGGACTGATACGAGAACCCGTTGTGGTTGATTGATGGGCGGTGAATTCAGAGAGACGGTAATCCTCTGCCAAGGACTGATACGAGAACCCGTTGTGGTTGATTGATGGGCGGTTAATTCTTACTTCTGTCTTATTATTGCTAACTTCCTTGTAAATTGATTATACACAAAATAAAAACTATTCCTGTTCGCCGTTCAAATCGTGCATTATTTAATGAACTCGTCACACAGCAGATTAAAACCCCGTAATTCCCGATTTTTTTTTATTTCACCTAAAAAAATTCAACTTCGGACTCGATTTACTTGAAAACAAAAGATCAAATCAGATAAGTTATATCTACCCCAAAATCTACTCCAAGTGTGATGTAGATTCAACAGTATCCCGCTCGTACCACCATTTTCCAGCCACAATGTACGAGTATATGTCCTCTAAAGCTATTATTTAGCATTTAAAAAAAATAATATTTAGAGTACTTACTGTGTCAGGTGTGTAGGGTCTTCTGCTCTATCAAATTATGAATTATTATAGTTTTTTGATTTTAGAAAAAAATGTGTTATGTGAAATTTTTAAATAATTTCAGAAAATGATTCTGAAGAAAATAATCAAATAAAGCCGTGACTTTGATTAAGTTGAAAGTCAAATCATAGAACAATGTGAAAAGCATAGCGCAGGAGATTTCAGAATAGAGGAATTGTAATTGATGTCGAGTCCCCGAATTGAATAGCTGCCGGAGCTTGCTAGCTGACGGCTGACGCTGCCCGGCGATAAAATGATAAATCCCGGCCGCGGCACGCATCGGGCACACGCTGATATTGTTGAGGTCCCGATATCTTGGAAGGTCTCCAGATTACGTGAAATGTAACCTATGTACGTTGAATTACGTTAAAAACCTCATTAAGACCATGCTTTCGGTCACGAGTTAACTTAACGTTTTTATGAACTTAATTTTAAACGTTCGCTCTAAGAAAAACGAACTATTAAAGAACATAATAGTTTTTTTATTAAACAAAATGTTCTTTTTCATAAATTTATGATTTTTTTTTACTTCATAATCGTTCTACATTGATAAATTTATGATTTTTTTGTACTTCATAATCGTTCTACATTGATAATTTTTTAACTCTTTTTAGTAATATAATAAATTGACCATTTTCAAATATTCAATGCACAATTCATACCCTAACTTGAAAAACTACACACAACCTACCTTTGGTCAAAGATCAGTACACGCCACTGTTCGATAACCCACAGAATAAATACTTTCGACCATATCTTTTCATTGTGGAAAATTCGTCCAGTAATGTAATGTACGTAGGTACAGAAGGTTTTCGAGAAATTAAAGCCCACATGGCGGTAAACAGCGACCTGACAGGAAAAATAAATGATATTTTCAAAATTAATTATGTGTTTATAGGAAAAATATTTTTTTAAATATTTGTTTTTGCCTAGTGGTCGTGGGCGTAAGCTACGGTAGGGCAGTATATTACTTCGATAAATATGTGTTTCTCACAGGAGTGATTGTTTTATTTCAAATATAATGTCAAACCGCAAAGTTCAGATACCTTCCAGAAATCAAATCCAATAATTCAGAAATAAGGAAAAATCATGTATGATTGGTCCAGAATTCTAGAATTTCAACAATTTGTAAATATTTCTGATATGCTTTTATTTTTATTTGTACGTGCATGAATACACTGTACTTACATTTCATATAAGTTCTACTACTGTACTAACACATCGATATAAAATGTATGTGCCATGTGCGAGTACAGAGTAGATTGCGTTATATTTGCGTCTCATAAATTCGTATTTTACTCAAATGATTGTGCGCCACATCACTTCACTACGGCTGATAAAGTTCATGGGGATATTATTGATATTTATTGGTTGAATCATTTTCATTTCGCTTTCAATTTGCATTTCATTTATAAGTGTGCTACATATAAGTATTATTATGTTGAGTTGGCGGGGCAGGACTGTAACAATATTTATGGTCTACCTTCTTATAAGCACGTAAACATAACTGTTAAAGGGAACGGCTGCGCGGCATGTTTCATACAAAACTTAATTTTGGATTTGAGGCCAAAATACTCATCAAAACTGAATATTTAAAAAAAAATTAAAGGTTTAGTAAATATCTAGTACGGATAGAAGTATTTTATTTATTTTTGTTTTTAATTATGAAATATAGGAATTAGAGGAATTGATTTTTCGCGATTTTAGAGGCACCTTTAACAATTATTTGAGGGCTAACGGTGATTTAAAAAAATAAATTACCCCGTCTCCTTTGAAAATATAATAGAAATATAATATAATAAAATGTCATAAAATGGATGGATATTTTGGCCACAAAATTCAAAATTAAGTTATGTATGAGACAGGAAGCGCAGCCGTTCCCCTTAATGGCCTATATTTCCTAATGTAAAACAAAAATAAATAAATTACTTCTAATCCGTACTAGATATTTACTATACTTTTTGAAAAAAAAGATCATTACCTTTAGGTGAGTATTTTGGCCTCAAATCCAAAATTAAGTTTTGGATGAAACGTTCCTCTTAAGCACGTAAACAGAAAATGCATGGTCATGTCAAGATTCAGAATAACAGAAGATTATGAATGAGACGGTATATGAATGTGAATATGAATGCAGCAAGGAGTGTGTGCCGAGACAGAGTTGTGTGGCGGTTAGGTGTATCCCCTCTGCCTACCCCTGCGGGGAAACGGTGTGATGGTTAGCTAGTTTTTGTTATTATTTATGGAATGCAATTAAAATTAATTACAAGGAATTCATAAAAAATAAACATTGCAAATTGCAACTAAATAAGTACCTAAGTAAGGCATATTTAATAAAATGTGGTTATTGAAAAGTGACTCTTAATAACTTTGTATCGTCGAATGTTTGGAGGAGATACATTGATTGCAAATAGGAACTCTGAAAAACTCACGGTAAAAACGTAGGCGTCATGTATTCAAAAGGTCAAATTGAAGAGCTTGTAGCAAAAAACGTCTAGCGCTTGTATGAGTGGCCATTAGGCCCGAACCTAACTAACTAACTAACCATCACGCCGTTTCCCCGCAGGGGTAGGCAGAGAGGACGGACTGCCAAAGAACTCGATCTTGGCATACACTTCTTGCTTTATTCACATTCATACAACGCCTTATACATTCTCTTCTGTTATTCCGACTTCTGACATGTCCCGACTAGAGTATTTGATTCACTTGATCGTGCCATGTCTTTCACGGGCGTCCCCGGCTTCTTCTTCCATTCACATTCGCGTCATATATTCTCCTTACACTCCTTTCTTCGTTCATTCGCTCTACATACTCAAACCATCTAAGCGTCCCTTTCTTAATCTTGCTCACTACGCTTACATCAGCCTTGCATTCTTTACGAATCTCAACATTTTTCACACGATCATACATGGTTTTACCACACATTCGTCTCAGAGATCTCATTTCTACAGCATTCAGTCTACTTTCATCCTCCTCTGCCAGTTCCATGCCTCACTGCCATACATCAGGGTTGGTATCAGCACTCCATTGTAGACTGCTTGCTTCGCTTCCGTGGACAACCTTCTGTTTGCGCCAACCGCGTTCAGTCCTCCGTTAATGGAGTTTCCTGCATTCACCCTTCTTTCAATATCCCTATCAGTCTTTCCATCTCTCGTAAACATACTTCCCAAATACACAAACTCATCTACCTGCTCCAAGTATTCATCATTCACAACTATATTGCGCACTGTTTTCGTACTCTCTCTTTCAAACACCATAACTTTGGACTTATTTACATTAGCTCATTCTTCTTACATACTTCGTTCATCCTAGATACGAGGGACTATAGATCTTCCATACTGTTAGCAATCAGCACCGCATCATCAGCATACAACAGTCAACATATTTGCAGACTACTCATTTTCGCGCCCAGGCCCACCTCTTTCAATTCTTGCATACAATTATCCATGCATAGATTAAATAACCACGGTGACATTACGCAGCCTTGCTTAACACCTTTTGTGATGTCAAACCACCCCGTTAAATCACCGTTTGCCCTAACGCATGCAACGCTTCCCTCGTACAGCGATGCGATTGCCTGTATAAGATTTGTATTCACACCATACTTAGACAACACCTTCCATAACTTTTTTATGTCAACTCTGTCGTATGCTTTTTGTAGATCTACAAAAGCACAGAAAAGTTTCTGTTTTTTTGCCAGAAACTTCTCTGTGAGCATACGCAACGAGAAAATCTGATCCATGCACCCCCTTCCACTCATAAATGCGCCTTGCACATCCCATATTTTATCCTCTGTTTTCATTTGTACCCTTTCAATCAATATCCTACCATACAGCTTACCAACTGAACTTAGCAGGCTAATAGCCCTGTGATTTCCACATTCCATGCGTGACCCTTTACCTTTTTATAGAGGCATGATCACAGCCCTTCTCCAATCTAATGGGGTGTAACCCTCTTCTAGACACTGGTTAAAAAGTTTGCATAACCATGTTAGAATTATACGGCTATTTCCTTTAAAGTATTCAGCAGCAATATTGTCGAAACCAACAGCCTTACCATTCTTCATACATCTAATTGATCTTTTAATTTCATCCATGCTAATTTTGGGAACATTCACCCCATCGTCATTCATACTTGACTCGCCACTGGAATCTCTATCACTCGGATTGCTTTCGAAGACCTCTTCAAAGTATTTCATTCATCTCTCTTTTATTTCTTTCTCATTCGTCAACATTTTTCCATCTTTCGATTTTATCACTTTCACACATCCACTTTCTCGACCATTCCGTGACCTTTTGACCTCCTTCCAAAATAGTTTAATATTTTCTTGGAAGTGGTTTGTCATTTTGGTCCCCTCTTCCTCTTCCAGGTGTTTCTTTCGTTCTTTCACTCCATCACGTACTCTTTTCTTGCATCCCTTGTAAACTTCTTTCGCGCTATCCCTCTCTTCGCTAGAAGCACTGCCAGTCGTTATCAGAAATAACCACGCTTTCTTCTTCTCTAAGACCAGTGCTTTAATCTCATCATCCCACCATGCATCACCTTTCTTTCTACCTTGCGTACTTATTCCACATACCTCTCTAACAGATTCACAGAGGCTCACTTTTATGTGGTCCCATGTTTCGTCCATGCTTAGACCGTCCATTACCTTATCATTCAGTCTCATCTCTACACAATTTTCATACTTACTTCTTATATTATCGTTTTGCAGTTTTTCTATTTTGACTCTAGTTGGGGTCGATACCGTTTTCATTTTAGAGCGCCAACCGCGGAAGAGGTTTACTCTCGACACAACCAGGAAATGGTCGGTTTCTACCTCAGCCCCTCTGAAAACTCTGGTGTCTGCGGTGACGGCTCTCAACCTAGAGTCAATTACTACAAAATCAATCATTGACCTCTCATTTCCTCTTTCCCACGTATATTGGTGGATGCCTTTATGATTGAAAAAGGTATTTGATACAAATAGGTTCCACTCTAAACATACTTCAAGCATTCTGTTTCCATTTTCATTCGTTCTTTTATCCCCATATAAACCTAATGCTGATTCAAAACCATCACTTCTAACACCCACCCACCCATTCAAATCCCCTACCATTATAATCCTTTCATTCATATTTTTTAATCTCATCACATCGCTCACACCAGTCCAAAAATCATCGTTCACTTCATCGCTTTCAGAGTTGACAGGAGCATAGCATATAACTAAAAACACTCTTGTGAACCCGATTTTGGATCGGATCTACATTATTCTCGGACTTACACATTCATATTGCAACATACATTCCACCATTCTAGGAGACAGTAACGCTCCAACACCTTGACAAGCCCTGTCTGTATCTGATCTCCCAGACCAGATGATGAGCGTATCATTATGCTGCATCGTACCGCTCTCCTTTTTCATCCTCTCTGTTATACAGAGTACATCCAGACTTTTCCTTCCCATCGTATCACATAGTTCATTCATCTTTCTTTCCATTCCTCCTCTGACATTCCACGTGCCAATTCGTAACAGGTATACGTATTATAATACCGCCATATATCGGATATATCGATACTGGCTCCATAGATATTAGCGTTCTTACCGATCCGGGCGTTCTGAGTATTCAAGCGATATTTATTGAATACGTTATTTCCGATAATCATTATCGGTATATCGTATATCGATATTAAACACTTGCGTTATTGACCGATCTCGATATATTCGATACAAGTATCATTTCAAGTATTCGTCGTCATACGATATTGACAGATACAAGGTACCTATCCATATCAGTATCGCTATATAAGGCAAGTTCCAAGTTCAAACGCGGTTCTGCGCCCCGCCATACTCTGAAATTAGGCGCAGGTAGATTATATCATATTGATATTATTTTTTACTGATACTCTAGGAATTGACAGTTTAAAAGTAATTATGGGAATCTTTTGGAAGATTTGAGAAAATAAACAATCCCGTTTTCGGTCATTAATCTGTAATAAAAATAATAATAAATGGATGATTTATACAGCGCCGTTTTTATATAAAATCACCTCCAGGGCACTACTTTTGATTCCGAAAAAAACACGTTTTATGTTCCTGATATTATACCTACATTTAATTGGAGTGTTTATAACGCGAAAGTGAATGGTAGAAGAAGTTAGTGACACCCAAGGATGACATGTCACGATCAAGTGAACCAAATACTTGAGTCGGGTAATGTCAAGAGTTAGGACAAAAGAAGAATATGTATGAATGAGAATGGTAGAAGTCGATGACGACCGAGGAAGATATAGCATATTAAATATTTATTATATAAAAAGTAAGAGACTAAAGTAAGAGCGCACTAAGTATAGTCCCACCAGAACACAAGGGTCCAGGGGACACTGATTAAGCTAGATTTGGAGCACATGCTCCAGGATGAGAAGGAGGATAGAATTTAATCAGGCGGTATACATGGCAACCTAGAGTCAAGATAGGACTAAGATAGGACTAAAGGAATGGATTGAGTTTTGGTTTAAATTTCTTGCTTTCTGCTTCTTCTTGTTTTCTCGCCTCTTCTTGTTTCCTGCTTCTTCTTGTTTGAGTTTCTAACTTCCCGCATTTATGTTTTGGTTTTTCTTCTCGTCGCTTCTCGCTTCTTCTTCTTGCTTCTCGTTTCTAGTTTCCCGATGTTTCATGCTACCCGCTTCCATTTTTCGATTCCAACTCCAAAAAAGAAATTCACAATCTAAATTATATTTTAAAAAAAAAAACTAAAAATTTAACTTGAGTCTTTTTTCTTCTAGACGTTTTAGTTTACAATAAATTGTTAAATTCAAATGTGAAGCATAACCTCAAATCTTAAATAATATAATGGCTTTAAAAATATGTATTCGTATAGATCAGCAAATTCCGATTCTAATTATATAAAACTTTTATTTATTTAATACGTAGATTTTTAAAATCGTTACATAAAAGTGAACTAAAAACCATACCATCAAAACACCATGTTTTGTTGGTACCACTGCTTCTGACGTCACACGTGCCATTTTTGAGCCCAACTTAACTAGATAAGTTTTTTTCCGCTCTTAATATTTCTTACGGCTTATAATTTCGTTGTTTACAGTGTTCATTTTGCCCGTAAAACCATTGTGTTTGTTTATTGCGACTACTTGAAAGTTTTTGCTTGAAAATTCATACCAATTTTACCGAATTTGTCTACGTAAAAATCGCCCTTGAATAATACGACAATGTGATTGGCACTTTGGTGATTATTTCTTCAGTTATTCTGGAAGCGGAGCATTTCTAATGATAACTAATAATAATTTCTAACCTCAAACCTGTTATTTCTTATGATGCGTAACATATTTAGTTTTATTTCTAGCCATTGAATGTACCACAACCTATAAAAAATTTCATATTTCTCTAGCAAAACATCTACTGTCATTTTTTGTCAGTTCCGTGACAGGCGCGTGTTTGGAAAACGGCTAGAGTCTTATTAACGCAAGCGATCATAATTTCCCTTTCATACATAATTCAAAGCACCAAAGGTTAGAATCGTATCCAAAAAATTCTAACCAGATGGTAGCAAAGTGCAAGAGGAATAGTTCTGTATCATTCCCGTTTTTTGTGATATTACCTAATATTGATATATTAGTCTGTCAGTATTATGTTATTCTTGGTGGGTCCTTTTTTCACATCATTTTTGCATTGATGGATTAATTTTTCTGCAATTTACTTTCGCATTATGAATTCTCCTGACACTCCTATTTTTTTAAGCGAATACCGCACAAGAGTTCCAACTGTCCGAAGCCAGTGGGACTATGACATTCCTTATTGGGGTATGTTGTAAGGGTAAAAGGTATGGGGAGGGGAAGGTGATGGGGAAGAGGAAGGTGGGGAGCTACCGGACTATTCAGATCTAAGCACTAAGCACGGCTAAAGCCATTTCAAACATCTTTCACTTTGGAACGCACCATAAATATACTGTATATATTATTTTTAATGAATTAATTGCAAAACGACGCAGATTAATTAAATCAAATTTACATGCCCACGCTGGGATTTGAACCCACAACCTCCGGATTTGTAGTCAAGTATAAAAAAAAAAAATTTCGAACTTTCTTCCGTTTTGTCGATTTTGAATCCCGAATGACAATTTTTCGGGATAAATCATTTAATACTTTTTGTAGACCTAATAGGGTCTGGGACATAACGATTTAAAATTCCGTAATATTTTGTCATTTCCAGCTATTTTTATTTTTTTTTTCATTGTTGACAACGAAGGAATAATTTTTATAGAAATATCGGCGATATCAAAGATTTATTAATATTACATAACGATGAATATCGAATGAATCGAGCACGGTCAGTAACGCCAGTACTTATTATCGATATGATAGACTGTCTATAGTTAGTGATAAGATATACAACATAATATACCACTAGTACCGTTATGCTATATGTTAAATGTCCTAAGTCACATTGTACATTACGTGTATTATATTATGATTTTATCTTCTAAAACAAAATTTGTCGCTACGCACTCCATTTTTTCTATTAATTAAACCACCAACTCTGTAGTATAATCACGTAAACCATTTTATTATTATTATTATTATTTTAAGCATCTTCTTGTGACACTTTAGGAAACATTACTGTGTAAATATATAACCATCTGAACGCAATATGTACACTCCGCTTCTCTACACAAGCATTGCTTAAAAGAGAAGTATAATATTGCAATGAATTAAATTGTACTAAATTTCAATAATAAAAAAGAGCATTGGAAAAAAAACATTTGTACAGCGTCCTTTATGTGATTTTCGCCAAAATGCCGCTATAAAAATCATCAAAATATTATTTTTATTTTTATCACGTACCAAATCATTATTCAATAGATATGAACACCAAAATATTGTTTAATATCTCGGAACGGTCAGAACGCTAATATCTGTGGACCCGGTATCGATATGTCAGATATGCGGCGGTATCATAATACGCATTTCTGTTGCCAACATATGCCCTAGTCTTTCAGTTTAGGTTTAAAAAAAGTTGGATATGGACTTTCTTTGAACGCTGTTAAATTGTTAATTAGTTGCGGATATGAATGTATTTTCGCACTTTGGTACAATGCACTTACAATAGTAACGATACTGATATTCTACTCTGTTTCCTTCAATTAAAAGCAGTTAAATTTGAGTATAAAGTTCTCGAAGTTTTGTATGAAATCCATACCATATCGATTACTGCCTATTGAACCGCCAATCCGACTGCTCATGTGACGTCACACCCAACAAGCCATAGATTTCGTGCGTTTTGATGGGCTTTAAAAAATTGAAACTTTAACAATTATTTCAACCATGAAAACGAACTTTAAAAAAAAATTTTAAAAACCAGAAATTAAGTTAGGATGTCAACATTAATAATTTTTTTTTTAAATGGACTGGAGTTCCTTATTGTTTAAAAATCAGCATAAATCGACAAAAATATTGTTTAAATACGTACGAAATTGATAAAATTTGTCAACAGACAATACCTTCCCAGTCATTTCAGTAGTTTATTTGAAAACGTCCTCAAAGTTAGACAGAAATTTCCTAGCTTGAAATTCAGCTAAACAGCACCGGAAAACACAGTAAATAATTTCCTCCGTTCCACTGTTTATCGGTACATTCATTTGAAATGCTTTGTAATTATTAATAAATAACTAAAGTAAACAACAATGATCCGGTATGATAGTTTTTGAAAAACAACAAGGAAATGTCAAAGACTTTGGGGTTGCCATAGAAATGATAGTTCAGAATTTATTATTTGTCTAGAATATTATGCCAGGCTGTAATACCGGCAAAGTACTATATCAGGGTTAGGTAATATGGCAAAAGAACAGGTATGACTCAGTCCTAGTGGCCATGCGCTAACTCCCACGCCAAAAGCTGGGCGTCGGATCTTTTTACTCCCGCTGTAAACAAGGCATAATCTTCTTCTATTAAATAAAGACAAATGTCCCGGGCGGGCAGTGTCTGTTCGTTTTGTATACAAATCTACAGTTTTATTCCCAGGTTGTTGAAATTTTGCAATCTTAACTTCCGAAACAAGGGGAAGGTCACTGTCTACACGAGGTTTCGAAAAACCACCCCTTAAAATAGAATGTTTGTATTTCTTGATGAAATTAGAGGAAAACTACTGAATAGGGGTAGGGGTAACACATCACAACTTCAAAACTTTACTCATTCATAAAAGTATTTTATTGAACGGTTTCATGCCACGGAGTTTATAATAAATAGGCCCCTGTATCGCAGACGTAGGTAGTTAATGAAATCTTATGCAAAAAGTATTTTATTGAACGGACTGTTGCCATGGAGTGACTGTATTTTTAGTAGGTTCCTACGGACAAATCATTTTAAAGAAATTCTTGCTTGTGTAATGGTGTACTGTATCGTTGAACTACTGAAGGGTAAAGGGGAACTACGGGCCGGTGTTCCAAACTAGGTCGAACCAGTTAGAACAACTATCGGTGTGCACAAACACATTCAAAGTGCCCTCTTTAAAATTATTTGCCTGTACCCACCCATATCACAGACACTGTGATGAAATATCCAGCAACAAATATTATTTTGAACAGACTGATGTAACGGAGTGCAATAAATATAAAAAGGTTCCACAAAGTGCCCTCTTTAAAATTATTTGCCTGTACTCACCCATATCACAGACACTGTGATGAAATATCCAGCAACAAATATTATTTTGAACAGACTGATGTAACGGAGTGCAATAAATATAAAAAAGTTCCACTAAAGACGCATGTGATGAAGTTTCCCGTAACAATCATATTAATCTAATGGGACTCGTACCATGATGCCATAGAGTGTAATCATAAGTATATGTATGTACAGATATACTTGATGAAACATTCCACAAAAATGTTATATATTATTCTTGGAGGAAGAATTTTACAGAATGTATTATATTATACTCCAATTGTCACTCCAAGATTATATTGAATGGAATCGTGCCACGGAATGCAGTTATAATAATAGCTTTATCAACATTGCATTCGTACACAATTTCACTTGGTAGAAATAACTCATTGAATAGTCACGGTTAGCGCTAGAAATGAAACCCACTCGTGGTTGATAATAATAAATTATAATATTGTACAGTAGGTATCTGCTAACTAAAAAATATTGCTACATCACATATTGACATAAATATAACATATGTTTCCATTAATGTAAATTACTGTGTCAGGATGAAATTACACAGGCGTGAATTTCACATACCAATATTATTACACTGCCAGAATTACCCACACATAGAAGAAAATACACACGTACGAAATTATTACACATGGAGAGAATTACACATATGTACTTAAATTACACCTGCTGAAATTACAAACGTCATTTTTTTTATAAGTTTATATTTTAGAGTGAACTAAATAAATTTCATATCGGAAAAAAATGAACTATAGAAGAATTTTTAATCCTAATATAAATTATTATTTGAAATAACTGTAAAGCGATAAATATTTTACCGACATCCTAAAATTTAAACTCATAGAAAAAAAATTATGCGTGTAATTTCAGTAGGTGTAATTTGAATACGTGTAATTCTCTCCATATGTAATGTCGTCCATGTGTAAGTTCGTCCGTGTGTAATTCTGGCAGTGGTACGTACCCACGTGAAATTCACGCCCGTGCAATTTCGTAATCGTAAAAATGTTTTTAAAACTTAAACCTATAAAAAATAATTTTTTGACGGGCGTAATTCCGGTAAGTAGATGTAATTCACGTCTGTGTAATTTTGTCGTCAAACCGGAAAATAATACCTACACTTCGAATCGAATAGTAATTTTCCTCGTACGGATAATAATAGATAGGTCTACTAGTGTGGGTAGCTCAGATCATGTAATATTCTATGATCTGAGGTGGGTAGTTTCGTTTTCTATTGTGTGCGGTCCCTAAATATTTAAATAATATTTTTTTGTTGATATGGTACGCATCATCGTGTTGCATTTTTAGCAGTGCCTTTGTAGGATGTAATAGGTAGGTATCTGACATTCATGTACTGACTTTTTACCGTAGTTAGATACCCGTTTATTAATACAATTTGAATATGATGCTTTAATCGCTCAGGCATTTAATTATTGAAGGGACAACGAACTCCCATTAGATTTAGCAAGGCTCTCCAAAACTTGAGGACAAAGTTAATTATTTAAAATACAAACGATTCTAAATCACTGTTTAATGGCTATTATGAACACTTACTTACTTATATAACAAATGATGGCGACTCCTAGCAACATACTCGGACATATATATCATTTTGTAAAATTGAAATGACAGAATGCCAGTTATATGTATATAATTATTTTTATAGCCTTTCTGCTACTGTTCGTCGTTCCAAGTTCACATGGTAGACTCAAAGACATTGACTTTACTTACCCAGTTCTCGATTCATAATAAATGCTCTTCGGCTACATTCATAGTATCCATGGTTCGTGATTTCAATATATGTATGGTGGGACGAAAAAATCAGTTATTCCAGTATCGAATTCTGAGAGGACTCAAAAGTTGTGTATTTGCATGCTAATGGAATATCATGGAATTTTTTTGAAAAAATCATACTTTGGATCTTCGCGCAGAGGGCTTAAAGTTTGGATCATATCACGGTCAGAATAACTGCAGTAAGCAATCTTAAATAACACGCAGTGGTTATCTCATTTATTAGATTTCGTAAAATACGTTTATAAAACGGTAAAATCCAGTAAAACCCAGATTTTTATTGAAAGTTCGGAAATTTTAACCCTAATCCACGAACTCAAAATGAAGATTGTGATTTAAAAAAATATATTTTATCATGCATCAAAATTAAGTAATTCGATGCCATTAAATAAAACAAACACTTTCACGCCCGCAGATATTTTAATAGTACACAATTGCTGACCTTCTACAAATCGCAGGTGCGCTCCACTGTAGAATTTCGCAGCCATCACTGGTCGGGAGACCCAAACTACCTGAAAAAAAACCCTTGAATCTGTGCAGAAACGGGCGGTCCGTATGATAGATTCGCCTATTTTAACAAACGGGTTGCAATCTTTGGAGGTGGGAATGCTGTGCCTGTTCTACCGGTATTTCAATGGAAGATTCTCTGAGGAACTAGCGTCATTGATCCCTTAGGCACCGGTGCATAGTCGAGAATCGCCAAACGCGCGCCCAACATTTGCACACGGTTGACATTTGTCACATGAGAACGGGTCGTTTCTAGTTTCTACGACTCGTTCTTGTGTTCAACAGCTCGGCTGTGGAATAATCTGCCGACCTCTGTATTTCCTCCCTCCTACAACATGGGTCTCTTCAAGACCCGAGTTCACTCTTTCATATCCTCTAAAAGACCCTCCACACAGCATCCCTAGAGATGATATAGGTCTTGAGAGAAATTATTTCCCTCAGAGCCTCCTGTGTGGAGTTACTTTAAAAAAAACTTTGTTTTAAACCACAAATTTATTTTTAAGTACGGCTAATAAAGCAAAAATTAGTTTTACTCTAATGAAGTTCCAGACAAGCGAAACCGGTTGGTGATAATTTAAAAATAAATTATTGGTTTAAAATAAGTTTTATTTAATAAATATGTAAAACCACAGAGTAATTGCTTTCTACGAAATTATATATATTTTTTCAAACTTTGGGTTATGCGCGATCTGAATATCCAATGTATAATTTTTTATATATTTTTCCGTTAATTAGCAAGCAAATATGCAATTTTTGAGTCTTCTTAGAATTTGATACTGGAAAAAAAGTTATTTTCGCCCCACCCCTATGTATAACGGACGACTGATCACAGTTTGATCAAACGCTATGACGGCAGATAACGGTTGTTCGAAAGCCGTACCAACTTCTAAAATTCTCAATGACCTTTTCGATGACGGTTAAATGTGGGGGGTTACATATACCAACCTTAGTATCCCTTCATATTGTAGAGGAAAGATAAGATTTACGGTAAAAACGTAGAGAAAAATTGTGTAACCCACCCACTCGGCTGTAGACAATAGACATGAGTAAAATAAAATTTGTACTAAATCCTCACATATTAATTAGTTATGTCTAGTTTTGGTCTTGGCCTGGTGAAAGTGTTTATTTTAAAATATAAATGTCCCAACACTTTAGCGCAATCGGTATTTACCATAAACCCTGGACATATTAAATTGCCAACCAAATTTATAACATAACTGAAGAATTCCAAGCAACGGTAATCTAATTTTAGGTTCTATTTATGTATCTGGAACAGACTGGTATATTGTATAGTACCTACCTACTAGTATGGTACATATATTATTCAAAACGTACAGAAGCTTTACTACGGGAAAAGCTCGATTTGTCTGAAGAACTTGTAATCATCCGTAGGCAATATACTCGTACAATGGAAATAAATAAAAACGAATAGATGTGTTTATCTACTTGTCAGTAATTAGTAGTGAACATTAAATTTGTTGACAGTTTAAGTGCGGTAGTTTGGTTGGCAGCCATGCATACTATCATGCAGAAGTCTGGTTTCATAAATGAATTTACCAAGATTAAAATGTGTTGGGTGAATAAATAATTAACTCTAATTTTGGCGACATTAAATAATAATAATTCGCTGATTGCAGCGCCCGGGGCCGGATCATTGTTTATAATAAGGAATTCCAGTGAAAAATATAATGTAATAATTTCTTCAAACGATTGGAGACTTTGTGGCATTATTAATTAAATAATTAAAAATGTACTTTGTTTACACCACTTTTATAAAAATAAATAAATATCTCTACATGTTTCGACAGCAATGCTGTCTCCCTCAGGACTATATGAATACTAAAAAATTATTTCAAGTATAGACAAATGATAAAAATTAGAACAATAATTTAAGAATATACAAATTATAAACATAAACAAAAATTAATTAAAGTAGGTAAGTAATTAATCAAAAATGCTAATAAAATATAATTATGAAACATTGAATAACAAATTTATATTAGAAATTAAAAAAATAAATTATTATTATTATTATTATTATTATTATTATTATTAATATTAATATTAATATGAAAATAAATATAAGAGATTTAAAATTTTTATTAAATTTAATTGGCTATTAATATTTTTTTCTTATTTCTAAAATTTCTAATTTATCTAATTGTAAACCGGTTGTATTTGTATGTAAAAATTTTAAACGTTTATTTATATCGAACGAATGATTTGTTTCTAAAATATGATTTGCAAATTCAGCATAGTTATTATTATTTAAACACCTCAGGTGTTCCTTACTGAACTCTAATACTGAAATGTCTACAAGTCTTTCCTATGTAAAAATAGAAGCAATCATTAAAAATCAATTAATATGCCCCCCACGTATTCAAAATATTATTTGCAAATTCAGAATAGTTATTATTATTTAAACACCTCAGGTGTTCCTTACTGAACTCTAATACTGAAATGTCTACAAGTCTTTCCTATGTAAAAATAGAAGCAATCATTAAAAATCAATTAATATGCCCCCGACTTATTCAAAATATTATTTTTGTCTTTGTTATTTAAAATATATATTTTTTTATTTATTATTAGTATAAAAAGCTGGTTGGATAGTATTTGGCAAATTTTTAATTATTAAATTTGAGGTATTATTATTTAAAAACAATATTTTTCTCCACTGTTTACTAAGATCAGTTATTTGTGGATATACATAAGATTTAATAAATTTTTTCTTAAACATTTTGTTTAATATATTATTTATTAATTTAGTACTATATTATAGGGGGTTACTTTATTGAATAGTACCTATCTATCTAACGGCTGGCTGAATTGTTTGCTGCTTTTTGAAGCACCATTTCAAAGGCAATTAATTTATTGTGGAGACTTTCAACACTCATCTTTCAAATTTCAACTTTCCACTGTCAACTTTCAACATTCAACTAGCAACTTTCTACTTGAACTTTCTACTTGAATTTTCAACTTTCAACTTTCATCTTTGATCTTTGATCTTTTGTCTTTGACCTTCAACTTTCAACTCTCAACTTTCAACTTTTAACTTTTAACTTTCATCTTTCAATTCTTAATTTGTGTTCGAAGGAAACTGAAGAAACCGGGATTTTTTTTTAATTAGTTTTTTTTAAAGTTCAGTGGAATTTTCTTTTCTGAATTCGATTAACAAGTTTGAAACATGCTGTATGCAAGCAATGCATATGTGTGAGTACCTACTATGCTCGTCTCAACATTCCTAGAGATATACATGGTATTCACTATTCAATATTTATGACAAATTATTTTAATTACTAATTGAACTGTGCACTATTATGTATTGTGTACCTTTACCGGAAACTTTATTTTTATTTTTAATGTGTTACCGCACAAGAGTCCCAACTGTCTGGAGTGAGTGAGACTGTTGCATCCCTAATCAATGGCGTATCTTGTGAGGCTGAAGGTATTGAGGAGGGGAAAGAGATGGAGAAGAAGGAAGGTGGGGAAATACCTGGCTATTCAGATCTGGTCACCAAACATGGTTAAAGCCATTTCAAGCAACGTTTTGATTCTAAATGGTGGGCTTTCTCAAGGGCGATACTGACATTATCTACCACTCTGGAACGTGCCGAAAATATACTACGTATTGTTTTTTAATTAATAAATTGTGATATAAGATAAATCAATTAAATAAAATTTACCCGCGACCTCCGAATTCGTAGCCAAGGATCGTCACCACTCAACCACGGAGACCGTCATAAAAAGTCACATGATCAATGCAAATGACATATTTCTTATATTCACGTAAGTTTGCTCCTTTGTGAAAAGTCGTTTATAAATTGTCATACGCTTTATCATTTTTTTAAATTTAATTTCTTGTTTATTGTAATGAAATACTGACCTTCAATTTATTTACATAACACTAGAGGTACTCTATTATCATTACTATTATTATTTCGTCTTAATCTTCAACATTTTCTGATAAAAAAATCTTGCAGAACTTAATAATAACATTATTTACATTCAATTTAAAACAAATCAAAAAAATCTCTGTAAACATACTCGATAAAGAGTTCATATTTTAGGAGTTTCTCAGCAATACATTTGTGCATTGGATAAAATATGTAAAAAAAATATCTAAGTATTTACCGAACGCAACAAAAAAAAAATTGTCGAAAAATCTAGAAAAATATAGTGAATGTATACGTATGTCTGCGCACGTTGATAACTTTCCGAAAGGTCGAGAGCGAGAGGGTACGGGGTTTCGTTCACCGTGCCACGATGCGCACTCGTCAGTAGTAGCCGTCGGTCTGCCAGCTGTAATGGACGTATCATGCGTCTTATGGTTGTTTTTCCTGGTTTTCAGCACTTATACACAAATATTTTTCTTATGTACATTATGTACTATTAATAAAATGATTTACATAAATAATAAATGTAAACTATTCATTTTTATTCAACTTATAAATTACTAAATTCTATATGTATACCTGTATACTGAGTGTACAGCACAGGAGCTTGAGGAATTTTCTAGCACGGTAAGGGAAGGGTTAATAAAATAAATAATGGAAACGAGAAATATCTCATTTTTATAATGATAATCTTTAGTACCCACCTAAGCACAAATTGCTCAATAAATTCTCAATATTGAGAAGTTTTAAATTGGCGAAGATATTTAAAAATTTGGCTAAGTTAATTTTTAGGACTTTCCATGCACTTTCAAATAGGTAAGTACTTGAAAATCATATCTGTACAGGTTGTCAAAATAAAGTAAACACAATGGAGGGCGCTGCGGTAGTTTAAATAGCAAAACCAAGATGGTTGGAACTAGTTGAAAGGAAGGATGATTAAATAAAACTTTTTACGTGTGTATCAAATAAGCCAGATGTTAAATAAAAAATAAATAAATAAAAAAAAAAACTGTATGGAAGAAGCGTGCACTTTGCATTTTAAAGTAATTTTTCCCGCCCAGTCAACTTATCATACTCGGTAGACAAACATAACATCACATTTCAATTAAAAATATATTATTTCTAAAATCGGTGTTGCATAGTAATGTATCTTTTTAGATCCATTTTATAACATTTCTAGATTTTGCTGACAGAATTTAATAGGTATGCATTATAACCAATTTTTCACATGCCGAGTTAGTTCCGTCTTGTATAAATATCTGGAGAAATGCTAAACAAAAGGCTTCAACCTAATAGTTCCTACCCACAGCTGCTGCGGCTGTCTCCCAATGTCTAAGATGCTCAACAATTTACGTGTTGAGCTTTTCAGCAATTCAAGGACGCATAGCCGCGCGCGACTCTTCAGTCCACCGAGGAAAACAACATGAGCGCCGCAAGACCCCACGATGAAGATATTTATAGAATAACATCAAACCTTGTGTTTTTCATGTGCTCTGGATGTGTTGAAAATCACCATTAAAACTCCTCGAAGCATAGTGGTATCAAAAATAACCCACCTTTTTTTATCTTTTGCTGCATGGTGGGATGTAATTTATACCACTTCGAAAAATTAAAACCCCTTGAAGAAACACAGCGGTTTAAATTATGTCCCGCCCACTACAACGGCCAATATCGGCCAATAGATGGTACATACGTACTTTTAGAAATTCTGTGCAACACAAGCATTTTTTTGTTGTTTCAAATCTTGTTCCTCAAAGGGTTCAAAAACGCTAACCTAACCCTAGGTGCTAGGTGCTGGGTGCTGGGTCGAGTATTAGGTACCATTAACTGTTCGAGTCAGTCCGAAAATAGATCAGATGTGTCGTGTGTCGGGATCGTTAGTTTGCCTGCGGTGAATTAAATTCTTTTGGTTAATCCAATCAGATTCCATCAATACCGATCAATGTACAGACTACATTCTACACAAATATCCATTAACATGTCTTCCTAACCTCAATCTTATTCGGGAAATATTTCAGGAATTTCAGTTGGTGAGAGAATATTTTTAAATAATATTTTTCAGTCGGTATTTTTCACTAAACACTTTGATTCATATTGATATAGTTTCATATTATTGCGGTGGTAAATATTTAATCATGTTGTTCTGGACAGACAGATGGTAGCATATAGGATTCAATAGAAACAAACAACGTACATCGGCTGAATCGTAACTAAATAAACATAATTCTACCCATTATATATTTACCTCGTGAATCTAAGTAATAAAGGGAATTTAGGATTCCGTCTTATTGAGCTCGCGACAGTCGCGACTACTAGACACTACGGCCCAATTATCAGCGTTTTGTAGAAGGTTTCGTGAAACAAAATTAGCGGCTCACAGCATAATAAGAACATGAATATAAGGACACAGCAAGTTTTAAATATTTTATTCATATCTCATGAGCCGAATGAGAGTGGCCATCGACAACTATGTAGCTACACTCTCCGTTAGACATGTATACATTGTGTGGAACAAGGCGGCTATTTGTGTTAATTTTTGTAACATACATAATAGAGAACAATATATAACGTGTAGTGTAATTACTATCCCCCTGGAAGAATGTAGTTTTATATATAAAGGTATTTTACCTTGAATACAGATTTTTATCGCACGGAGCGCACTTTATTAGGTGCTACTCTCAAAATCTTGGGGTTTCCGTTCCGTTTTACATAGGTACCTTACTCAATAATTTAATACAAAAGGGCATCGTGACAAATTTCTTTTAGAAATACTGGGTAAGGGTATTATGTAGATAAGTATACGGAATATCGGTTGTTACTAGTGATTCTGAAGTACCAACCTTTTTGCTGTTGAAAATGATCATGTTCCAGGTAAACTCTTCAGCAGGTACTTAATCTCGTATACATTGAAACAGTTCAGATTAGTGGACAGAACCGTGCTAGAACCCAATTGACTGGAATACATAATATTTAATTGGAGTTTTTATTTGGTATACATAATGTTTACAGTAGACAAGACAAGCTCGCAAGTGGAAATATTTAGTAGGGATTTTAATCGTTCTATGGTTCTATATATAGATTTCATAAGTAGATATTTTAAATTGTTATTATTACGAGGGGCAATAAAACTACATATTTACATATGGTGTTTGTAGAATGTGAATAATAATTGACTATGTTGTTATGGCGCTAGTCTGCACGTACAGTTGGTCCATTCAATCATCGGGCATTTAGCAAAATCATTGAAATCACGCTCACTGGGAATGTTAGTAGATTCTTTTGATTTAATTTTCTTTGGCAATGATATGAGAATTGTATTTGAGTTCATCGACATCATGTTTCATCAACAGCATTATTTCTGTCTTTAGTGTATTAAAACGAAGGAGAAGACTTTTAAAAGTCGGGAGTCCCAACTGCCAATTCCCATGTTTGGGGAATGCTGTGAGGCTTAAGAAAGTAGGAAGGGAAGCATGTGGCGAAAAGGAAAGTTGTTTATTAGTAACTAATAATAATAAGGTATCATATCAAGAAACGCAACGTTTCCATTCTGTGGTGGTCTTCCATCACTAGAGCGACAATCTTCCTCTCTGTAAGGAGGTGCAAATATATAAGAAAAAACCGATTTACTATAAATTACATTTTATTTTCCCATTGCAGGATTCGGGTCCTTCACATCTGGATCCAAGTCTAGGTTTAGTGAACTGATTGCTCAGCCACGGAGGTCGTCAGGATTGTTATATTGTTTTTTGTTTTTCTTCGGCATTAACTATGTAACAATTTATAGACATTTTGTTTTGAGAGTTTTATCCTCCCACCGTCCCCCCTCCTCCAAATCTACACTCCCACTCCCACTCCCACTCCCACTCCCACTCCCACTCCCACTCCCACTCCCACTCCCACTCCCACTCCCACTCCCACTCCCACTCCCACTCCCACTCCCACTCCCACTCCCACTCCCACTCCCACTCCCACTCCCACTCCCACTCCC